>JAAAKQ030141421.1:0-13220 GCA_010016005.3 Zanna intricata
ACTCCTGAGAAGTGTGGTTAATTGAAACCCAACCACCAAAGAACACCGGTATCCACGATCTAGTATTCAAACCCGTAGGCTGCCATGCCAGCCTGCCGCTAACGTCACGTATAGCCATATCGCCTGCTGTATCAACTTGCCAATAACTCTTGGCTACTTCGGTACGATTCGGTTCAGATCTTACCAAAAATCGATCGAGTTTTGGTTTATGATCTCAGTAGCGAGCTCGTGAGTGAGCTGGCTACTCAACATTAATCTGCTGACTAATCAACACTAATCGCCTAATTGTGATCTGGAGAGTTATGCAGCATTCATAGAGTGCTTACATGCAATTATAACGAGTAAACGAGTACTAATAAAAGGTTTATAATTATGGGGGATTTCAATTGTAAATATCGACTGACCAGCAGCAATTACACTAATCGTCGCAGTAAGTTATTGACTGATCTTATGTTGGCAACAAGATTGTACTGTATAAACGACGGTACATCCGCCTTCTGAGCGCGTGGCCATGCTACAGTTCTTGATTTAATCTTAGTGGACGAAAGATGGAGAAATAGCTCTTGCTCCTGGCACATTTTAGACGATGAAATCGCCAGTGACCACATGGCTACAATTCTGGAGATCCGGGATGACACTCTCCCCAATCAGAAAAGCAAACGTCCTCGGCGTCTAACACAGAGCCAAGAATATACAGTTGTGGCAAATACTTTTACTCTCATTGACGATTAGAAACGAACACATCAGAATTACTGCAGAGCATCATAAAAAGTGAGACTGACAGATTACAGATCAGAAACGAACGACACAAGTCCGCGTATTAGTGGACCCTGCAGATCGCAGACAAGCGACGGGAATTATAGCGTTTGCTTCGCAGGAAGCAACGTTTGGGAAGATTAAACAGTGGTAGTTATTTTTATACGGATTTGTATACTAGATCGTGGATACCGGTGTTCTTTGGTGATTGGGTTTCAATTAACCACACTTCTCAGGAATGGTCGACCTGAGATTGTACAAGACTACACTTTATTCACATTCATATACATCATCCTCATTTATCCTCTGAAGTAATACCTTACAGTAGTACCGGAGGCTAAACAGATAAAGACAGAGATTAAACAGTAGCGATTATGAGGAGGCGGCACAACATTTTATATATTGCCGAAAGATTTTCAATTTTTCAATTAAAAATTTCTAAGAACTCTGTCAGGACTTGAATGAGGATCGTGGGGATGGGCCTATCAGATTATTATTAAGAAGTTTGGAAGAAAATTGCCCGTCCTCACGGAAGATCAAGCCCGTACGCAAATAGGTAAATTATTTCCTAGAGGAGATGAGGTTGACATGGATATTGTTGTAAACGAGCGCAGGAGGTTCACGTTGGATGAAGTGACTTTTGCAGTTAGAAGCATTCAGCAAAGAAGACTTCTGGCCCGGAGCCGCAGTATTAAAAGGTCTGCTTGGTACAGCGCATTGGACGTTGGTCGTAGCCTTAAACTACCGACCAGAGAATAACTATTTTTCAAGATGTTTAAAAGACTCTCAGCTCGTGTTTTTCCATGAACACAAAGATGAAGGCACTGCACAGGAGTACCGTCTGTTGTGTCTGTTATATAATTTACGCTAAATTGTTGAGAACATGTTAGCCGACAGAATATTAGAAGAATTGGGAGACATAGATGGTCTATATGAGCAGCAGTTTGGCTTCCGGAAAGGATGATCAACGATTTAGGCTATGAAAAAAGTCTTCACCTAGCTGAGGGGGGGGGTCAGGTGAAGGACTAGACGGCTTCCGACGTTGATTTTATTAGGCGTAAGAAATGCATTTGGCACGGTGGCATCACAGCATAATGACAGCGCTAAGGGATCGTGTAGTTAGCACATATTTCCAACGCCAGTTTCAAGAATACTGATACAATAGATGGGTATACGCCGATATAGAGAATACTAAGATTAGCTTTAAGACCACCCGCGGAGTTCCGCAAGGCTCTGTACTCGGCCCGCTCCTGTGTTCTGTTCTTTACGATGGAGTGTTGAGACTTGATCTGTCCGTTAGTACTGAGATTGTGGCGTACGCTGACGACTTGGCAATACTAGTTGCTGGTAAATCCGAGGCTGAGATTGAAGAGAGGGGCAACCAATCGCTGTTACTAGTCAAGGCTTGGATGGAGAGACACGGTCTAGAACTAGCTCTAAATAAATGTGCCCTTATAGTACTGGCTGGAAGAAGTCATGTTAGCCCCATCAACTTGATAATCGGGGATAATTGCCTGGCTTCTAGGGCAATCATAAAATATCTTGGAGTTGAGACTGACCGCTCACTATCATTTAGTAAACATATTAGATGTGCAATCGGAACAGCTGATATATCTCTTAAATCGCTTCAACTGCTTCGGTCCACTAGGATAACACCTCGCTCGACTAAGCGAAGACAAATAGTTTCATCGATCTCATCTATCATGTTATACGTGGCCCCATTTGGCGAAAGGCGATATGGAGAAAAAGAAATTTGCTGGCATTACAATCTGTAAATAGAAGTTCTCTGCTTACCATGCCGTATCTTACGAGGCTGTGTGTGTGCTGTCATTGGTGCCACCAATAGATCACCTTATAGAAGAGAGGTGCGACCGGTGCAGTAGCAGAGATAGAACAGAGGCCCAATCTGGACTCAGTCACAGTTGGAGAATAGATGGATGGTAGGTGATAAAGCACGCTGGACAAAGAGACTCATCACAGTTCTTGCCGCTCGGTGTGATAAAGAGGCACGGGAAGTTGAATTACTTCCTTACACAGACCTTATCCTACGAGAGCTATTTGTATAGAAAAAGCAAAATAGGGTCCCCGGATTGTGTTTTTTGTTCATAATTTGAGGACACGCCTGAGGATATACATATACTTTTTGACTGTCCTGCGTGGGAGGAAATCGGCACGAGGGCGGGCCAGTCGGAAGTTAAACCTGAAGATTTGATCCAACACATGCTTTGTTTACGACATGCTTGGAATGCTGTTAATAAATACGTGACATCGTTGCTCAGAAAGAAGGATGAAGTTAAGAAGGTTCTAGATTGTTGTGTGTTAATCCTGTTCCAGACCGGAAGATAGAGAATCGGCTTTACGCCAACACAAGTGGAAATGTCCACCATGGCTGTGGTGAAGAGTATGACTGGAGGGTGACAGATAGCTCTTTACTGAGTCGTCACTCGTCCGTGCTTGCGCGGATGGATGGCGATGATGAGGCACGGGGACTCCGGATCTTCGGAACTCAAAGGCACCGCCGCGAAACTGACCAATGCTTAATTGCGGTTCCGGTCTCGAGGTGGCGGAGAGCAGTGAGGGAGGTTTATTCGGTAGAGGGCAGATCACTATACGCACCTACTTTCACATCTTTGCGGAACCTGCTTAGCCTGCTAAGCAGACTAACTAGAGATATTATTAATTCGGGATTCGAGTCCGACACTCCCCCTGATGAGTACGTAACTGGTATTCCTTCGCAACTCATCGATACAAAAAAAAAATTCGTCTTCTGGTATAAAATAATTTTGGTGATAAATTTTCGTCCTATTTTGTGCTCTTCATAGTTTTTATTATCACATAATGGCTGAAAACAGATAATATTTTGAAAACCAGATAATATTAGATAAAACAAAAAGTGTAGCGTTTCACATATTGTTCATGAGTATTTACTACATTAAATTTACTGATTACATTAAATGTAATCAGTTTAGTCATGGGCTGATGCAATTAATTAGGCGACTTCCATTTAGTCACTCCTACCTTGAAGTATCCGATGTCCTTAAGAAATAAGCGAAAAATTACTTTCGCTTTTTAGGGGGGGAAAATTTGATTTTAAGATCAATGAAATAAAAAAATAAATAAAAATTATCTCTATATTAAAAATAATTATTTATACAAAAATGTAATTTGTAAAAAATTTAAATTATTCAAATGATTCTGGGAAATTGGCAGGTAAGTTAAATAAATGTACATTAATTATAGGGGATAAAGAAAGTTTCATTATAATTATAAAGCGAATCCTGGTTTGCGGGATTTATCCCAGTAAATAGAGGAGTAAGAGATCGGGTTATCCACCAGATTTGTTGGAAGAATGAAGTTTCACAACAGAAATGACAAACCCTAAGTCGACTCATTTAGAATGCAAGACGCCGCCTCCAGAATCCATTATCTACAGCCGGGCCCTGTTCTGCATATTCAAACCAGTAGCATTCAGTCAACAAATAACACAGTTTTCTACTGTATACTTTATAATTTTTAAACAATGCAGTAATTTTTTTTTTTTTTTTAATTATTTATTTTACTTTTTATATCACAGACTATTTTTTTAATGGTGCTAATAAAAATAACCTTATAACTTTTCATGTAAAATTAAGCAAACAGGTTTCATCGACAAAGCCATTATAATTTTTTATTTTTTAAAAAGATATACTTACTGACCTAATAATTTTCCTACAATATGTTTTATAAAATTGCGAGGAATTCATTTTTGAAAAATCTTCTGGCTTCAAATCAATCATTTTTATCTCTGTTTGTATATATATGTATATATATATATAATAAAATAATTCCTCTTTATTGAATAACAATAACCAAAATTGTGATTTTTTTCACATTTTTATGTAAAAATAATTTCTATATTTTAATACGTAGTTAAATAAACACAAAAAAATGATTTCTATATTTGTGGAGGACTTAATGAAAGTTGACTGGTGAGACTATAATTGTGTTCTTCAAATTGAAAAAAAATTTCTTTATTTAGGAAGCTCCCTTTCTCAAGGAAACATATTCAGGTAAAATTAATTTTTAAGAAATTAATAAATTTATTAATAATCAATTTATTAAAAAAATTTTTTTTTAATTGTTTGAAAAATATAAAGTTACAGATATAATTTTAAATAAATGAAGTTGTAATTTACTAGAAAGGGAGTGAGAACTTTAGGGCTAACATGTTTTTTAAAGAAATACTAAAGTATAATAGCTGTCAACTAAGATTTTCAGATTTTAATTACAATGAGTAAATTAAGAGATTGATTTAAATTTAAAATAGATTTTATAATTAAAATTTTTTTTTTGTTATCGCAGACCATTGCAGTGAGGTAGGCAAACAAAGTTAAAAGGCATATCAATGTAGAAATTATAAATGCAAAAACTCCCATTAACTTGTTTTCTGAAGCAAGATATAGATAAAAAAAAAGACAAAATATAAAAGTTATTTTTTGAGGAGGGGTAGTTGTGTTTTGTGATCTTGATAAAAAATCTTCAACGTTTGTAAGAATAATGTTTTGCTGAAGTGTTGCAATAAAAATTTGAGAGTTAATTTTGGCCAAAACACACCCATCCCTTTTTCCAATTTTTGCAAACATTTAACAAATTTTTTACCTCTGAAGGTAATTTACCTTCCTAATGTAAAGAAAATACATACATACACACAAGCTTCTGTTTGACAAAAATAGATTTTTTTTTAGAATTGGAAGCATTTAAATAAAAAGATTTTCGCAGAATATTTATAATTTATTTAAGTCTATTTTTTTTAAATTTATTATTTTTTTTTTTTTTTGTTAAATATTTAGTTTTTTCAGTGTTCGTCTTAAGACACAAAATTATTGTAAGATGAGAGCACAATTGTTATTATAAGTTATTTTATGTATTAGAGAGATTATTAGCTTGGTATAGTCATTTGATTACCATAAGGTGACTGACTATTCTGGCACTCTCCATGGCATGGTAGCGTCTCAGACTTTCTTCCAGAAGTCCCAGGTTCAAATCCCAGTCAGGCATGGCATTTTCACACACGCTACACATCATTCATCTTCATCCTCTGATGTAATACCTAACAATGGTTACAGAGATTAAAAAGACAAATCAAATAAGGATGATTAGTTTATTTTTCTTCATACTCTTAAACAATGGAATGGGTCATCCTTTCATCCTTAAGTATTGATGTTGCTATATTTTGCTTTGGTGAGACATTACATAAATATTTGGAACATCACATTTCTTAGAAGACATCTTTGATAAAGAACTAAGCTGCTTGCTTCTCTCTCATTCTAAATAGATGTTTAAAAAAGAAACACTAAAATACAAAAATATTAAAAAAACTAGACACATTAGATTAATTGTGCACATTTCAGAAAATAATGGTTTTCTGTCAAGGTTTCTTATTTGCTAATAATGCTGCAGTTTTTACTAAGAATAGTTATCTGTATAACCAGATCATTTTGCAGAAGGGTGTAAAGATGATAAGTAAATTATCTACTGAAAACAGGCTACAGCTTAATTTTAATAAAACCACAACCATAATGTTTAGTGTTTCCTGGGAAACACTTACTGATAATTATTACTATTTGGTAGGATTTTCTTGAATACAAAGACAGTATGCAATCAAACTTTGATGTTCTTTTTTAAAGTCTAAATTATTTTTGCAAAAGAACATTTTGCAAAAATTTCTTTTTTGGGCTAGGAAAATTTGTAGGGATTCATTGGTTTGTTACTATTTTCAAGATTCTTAATTCATCATACATCTGTTTAAGATAATTGTTAGATCAGCTCTTGAATGCAGTACTCTGACATGAATTTAGGTAGTGACTGTGATTTCATCTCACTTGAGTGGAATGAAATCCCATTCTATCTACAATTTATTTCATTCTTTGAGGTTTCAGTATTGAAATAATCTGTAGTTCTGGGGTCTGATTCTGTGAAAAATTAGGATTTTGTCCAAGACATTTTATTACTCATAAATGTTAACTTATAAGTTATTATTGGAGTGATGTGAGTAATACTGTTTTGCAAGAGTCAAAAAGAATTTTAAAAGTGCATAGACTATTTCAGTGGATGGACGGTTTTAGTTTTTGAAGTCAGTGATACAGGTTTAGGAAAAGTAAATTTCTTTCTTACTAATATATGGAAAATAATATTAAGGTAATTAAAAGCAATGTTGTTGGATAGTATTATTGTTGTGGTCTTAATTAATATTTCTAGCACTAGTTCTCAAATTAGGATGTAAATTATAGATTATTCTTTTTTAAACATAGGGTTACATAACAAGGTTAATCGCTTATAAGCTACAAGAATTCGTGGGGTTTTCTTATAATGAACTTTATGAAACTTTTTCATTTATTACATTCCACTACCCAAAAGATTTTTCTTTTATCAATATTTATTTTTAATAAATATCAGATAAAAATGAGAAATGATGAAAAAGTTATCAGAGAAAACTTTTAGGATAATTGGTTCATACTTGTTAAAAATGTCCAACTATTTGCTGATTGTATATCTACCTGTTCTTTTGGGTCTGAAGGATCGGATTCCTTAGGTCCTACAGGATTTACATTCTCTAAGGGGTGGGTGTATCTTCAACATAGCCATATTCTTGAGCGCTTTGCTGCTGATTGAATCTTGAAGAGAAGTAGATTTTTGTACAAACGAGGCATACAAGATTATAGAGGAGAAATAATTATATTATAAACTGTGTTTAATGCCATATGAATTGTAATGATAGTATTAAGTGATGTTTTAGCCCAATCAAAACATTACATTAGTAAAATTATATAATTAGAGCAATAGATATGTTCAAAATCAGACATGTTTCAGAATAATTTAGAATGATAACTTAATATTTAAGCTTCATTTGCGCACTGTTTCCATTACTGAATTCATATCAGAAATCAGTCAGCGTAATAAGTAGGGAAGAAGGAGTTGAATATATTTCTTTACAGACACCATACAGGCCCCATACAATCTCTTTTTACAGACCTACATTTTTGCATGGTTAAGCCAAAATTCTGTGTTGATAGGCTACACTTTTTGCATAAAAGTTAATGCTATTTTGGTCTGTAGGACCTATTGTATAATACATCTTGATATGCTATGTGTTTGGTCAGGATATTTCTCAGCTGATCTAAAAATGCTCTCTCACAAGCATATTTATAATTAAAACATAGCAGGTATATAGCAACTGTTAGGAATTTTGATCAGGAAATGATGGATCATCACAGGAAATGTAAGATATTGGTATTATAACGTACATTCAACCATTGCCTCACATCCTCCCTTCCTGAGAGGTTATTTAATAGAAGTGGCCATGGATCACCTGTTAAACTATCTTTTGACTGGTGATGGAAAATTTAATTACTGATTAGAGAAGATTAAAATTATTAATAATACTTCATATAAGTTATCTAGTAAATGTGGGGATGATACCTGGCATAAATTTTAGTTTGTTAGTTAAACAATCTTTTGACAGGTGATGAAAATTTAATTACTGATAAGAGACAATTAAAATTGTTAATATTACTTCATAAATGTTATCTAGTAAATGTGGTGGCAATGCATGGCATTAATTTTAGTTTGTCCAAAAGAGGACAATTATTTTTTAGAGAAGATTTTAGAGATGAATTTGAATGTGACACACTGGAAAAAGCAATGTGTCATATTGTGACTGATGAATATTTTAAATAATATGGAAACATTCAAAATTGTCACTTGATATGATTCCATATATCAGTTCCTGAATTAGCAAGTTACAGAATCCTTCAGATACATGGATATTTGGAATTTTTAATTACAAAAGAAGTGCTGGACATAATGTGTCAGAAATAAAATAGATCTGCTGATTTGTTTTTATTGATGTTCTTCCAAGACCCAATTCTGCTATTCCTACACTATGCTAATGAATTTCAGGTGTTTGAAATTCAAGGTCTGGTTATTAGCTAAGGATCCTTTCTATTACCACCCTACCTGGATTAAAATCATATAAAAAAAAGATGTTTCCACAAAAGAGATGACTGCTGTTATGGCTAACAGGCTAAAAATAAAATAAAGGTTTTTGACTATACCTGTAGCTGTACAGGGACATAGATTAAATTTTAGGTCAAGATATTGTTGTTTTCTTCATTCGCTCATTGGCTGCTAATACCATTAATCATTAAGTTTATATTAAATCAATTGATTAATTTTATATAACATACAATCTTAACATACGATTAATTTTATCTTAGCATACAATCATAACAGTATCGAACAAATAAACACACACACACACACACACACACACACATACACATATTCATACACTCCTACTCAAATCCATAGAAAAACTTTGATTATAAAATTCATGATTTTAAAACAAATTGTGCATTATCTGCATACAGTCTTATCCTGTTGCAGGAAAAGGCAATAAATAAATATCATGGAACCTAATGACAGTTTTGTTATTAATCGATGACTGCTAATCATTGCTCAACAATATATTGAACACCAATGATTGAATTATATCTAAATTGTAAACTAATACAATTTTGAAATCTTAAATACATATTTTTAAAATTGAAAACTAGCTAAAATGTTTAGTGCTTTAAGCAAGATAGGACAACCAGAAGAAAATTATCACAGATATAAGTATAAAATATGTCAAAATGTACAGGATTCTGGCGCATTACACCAGTTTGAAAAGAAACCCTAATCTGCGATACAAATAAAACAATCATAAAAAGGCATCACTGTATGAGGATAAAAAGTGTTAAAAGTCCTAAAATTCACTGCTAACATCAATTTCTTACACACTATAAAATATCTTCCTGTTTCGAATAACAATATTTTTAACATATTGATGCTTTATACATTACTATTTGGTTCCTATTCGTCATTCTTAATTTCTGGTGTACATTTTCATTGGTAGGACACTCTTCCAACCACACTTAACAGCAATTGTAATATCACAGTACTGAATGCTGTTCTTTTAAGATATATAATGATAAAGTTAATGTAACTTATCATTAGATTTGATAATACAACATTTCATTATGTAAGAATAACTCTTTCCTTCCATATACATAGATAATCCTTGACAGCATTGAGTTACTTTGTATAACTTCCCCATGTAATTTTCCAACCCCTTTATGGCTGAGTTTACTGTTTCAACTGTTCTGTAACCATTCAGTGAAAGTTCAAATCTGATGGTATTTAATTGCAGTTAAATTAGTTATTTTCTAATCCCAATTTTATCTGAGAAAATGCTTCTTCATAAGTTCTTCCTATTGCCTGAAAATGATCAGCAAGAATCTCTGGTTTTTCATTAGGTGAGGCAGTATACTTTTCACAAAGTAAAATTATTATTATTGGAGTACATTCTGATTTTCTAGTAATAGATTGTACAGTGCAGTACATCTTTGATTGTATCCAATCCTTTAATTAGCCTGAGAAATTGACTGACATAACCTATGGACTTTATGGATTTTTAATTTTTTATTTTGACCTTTCTTATCGGTGGTATTTCTGCAATAATTCCCTAATTTTTCTTTGACATACTTTTTTCCATCATTATTGTTAAAGCTGGCATAAACTGCTTTACAACATCATCAATCATCAGTTAGGTTGAAGGATAGTTTCTACATCACTGTAACTTCTGCAGAAGTTCTTTTTCCAGGAGTAATCGAAGCCAGTAATTTTTTTAGGTTCTTGATAGCTTACTTTTCTGGCCATCTTTGTTTCTTAAATTTCACATCTCTTACAGACTGGACAACTTCTTGATGAATTTGTCAGTACAATATATCACCAAAGGACCTCTTGGATTTTTACATCCACACAAATGAAGGTGACCCCACACAAAACAAATAGCTGAACAATCAAAACGTTCATAGTTGAAGCATCAAGTTGTTTATAGAATGTTGGCCCTAACATCTATTCCATGATTAAGTCTGATCTGTTCCATTAATGTCAGTCGATTCAACATTAAATTGGAGGAAAAAGGTTGAATCTCTCTGCCTTCTCTAGACATTAGGGGCTTATACAGGAATACTGCCTTGGCAGTAGATAGTTCATCTATTAGTTCTTCCTCCAGACAATTCTACAGGAATCTGCATACAATTTCCTTTTTATAATTAATTAATGTTGGAAAATCATGACATTGATGTCACCAATTTTCTTCATGTCAAAAACAGATAAGTATGTCTGTAGTTAAGAATTTCAACAAAAATTTTATTTCCATCTTTTTTGTTTGTATCCAAAAATAGAATTAACAACAATTATTATTATCGCTTCATAAATAAAAATGGACTCACTTTATTAAAGTAACCATTTTCTCTTGAAATTATCAAGTACTGTAACAATTTTCGTTCTCAAATTAAGATTTTTTTGTGATTCTTTTTCTTTCGAACTCAAAATGGATTTTGAATTCTAGAGTTTTCAGAATAGGGATGCTTAGGAGAAACAGACTGAATGTTTGCAAGCCGTGTTTGGGGGTTAGATATTTTATTTATTATCAACAATAAACAGGTTACACATTAGTTTTCTCAGCTTCCCCACTCTTCACTGCAACAGTACACCAACTGGTATGCTACTGGAATGAAGAATGAGAACAATAGAATGAAAAAAGTATCTGTAGGAGAGTTAATTGCGGAAACATCAACAATGGATATCAGTCTGAGAGTTGTATAAGATAAGCACGAGACAGTTATCTTATAAAAATAAATTGTGAGTCACAGAAGTTTACTAAAGATTTGTTAATTTGTGCTTGAATGTAGTATAGTAATAAAACCTGAAAAATTGAATGATCCTTTATAGTAGACTACACATTTCCAAAATAATGTAAGATCTTTTTTTTAATTTATATATAAAGCTTTGTTAGTGAGTGGAAATGAAATTTTTTCATTATCCTCATTCTATAGAGATAAGAAAGAGTAGTTCAACAATTTCAACATTTTTTTTTTTTTGATATGCCAAATTTTAAACAAAATAGAATTAGGATTATAAGTATTAGTGAGTTTTCTTTCATTAAAATGATCTAATGGCATTAAATCTGCCAAATTTTTCTAAATAATTTTTTAGGTCATATAAAATAGAGACTTCTCTAATTATTTACATTTGGTTTTTATTTGTTTGACCTATTATGTTGCAACCACAATCCAATGTTAGCCTTAGAATTTTGCTGCCATATCCAAACCCAAAAAATTCTGCTCCCTAAAGTTCAAAAAAACTTAAAATTTGTCAAAAAAAAGAACAGAATACTAATACAGATTTATAGAAAATTATTTTATTGAAAAACAAAATTTACATTTTTAATGAACTAGTGTCAACGAACTTACAAACTAAAACTAGTACCTACCATTATCAGAAATAATTTAAATATACTTTTAAAACAATAAACAAAACTAGACAATAATAACATTATTGTAATATAATAACATGTATACAACATAACAAAATATTTATGTACATAATATCATTATTGTACTAATAAATAGTAAATAATATTATTTTCTAGATTCTAGTAATCGAACCCAAAAAACAATTTTTGTGGATTGTGTTTATTTCTAGCACTCTAGTTCAGGAAATTTTGTCGCCATAGACAGTTGTCTACATTGCCTACTGCCTAGGGCTGGCCCAGCCACAATGTAATCTCCACTCACTTCATCTACATAGTTTGTATAGAAGACAGAATCCATTCTACAACTGTAAGTGCATTATTTTGTATTTAGATTTTGTACATACTTCAGAATGTGTTATCATAAACTTTCATTAATTTATTTTAGCAAAATGTTTGAAAAAATTAACTCTACATAAAATTATCCATAAATGAATTACTTCAAAACAGCTTTCCCAACAGAGCTCATTATTTCAATATCAGTATTCAGGTTGATAACACATTAGCCATAGGATTTATCTGCAGCCAATTCCCATAGTTGATAGTGTAAATGTTTGCAGATTTATAATTTGTTGATATCACCAAACATATTTTATAATTTATTTACATTTTCATAAAAAGTAAAACTATTTTTTTTATGAAATAATATAGTAAAACATCACATTAACATTTTTTTATTCTATAATAGATTGATTTCAAAACATCTAAAAAGAAACAGTAATAATTTCAATACTCTCATAAAGATGTAAGAATAATTGTTTTGAACATGGTGGTACCGATGTTTCATTAGGAAATTAAGTACTGTTTCTTCTTTTTTTCTGTTTAGCCTCCAGAACCACCATAAGGTAATACTTCAGAGGATGATATTATGAATGTTAATGAAGTGTAGTCTTTTACAGCTTCAGGTTGACCCATTCCTGAGATGAGTGGTTAACTGAAACCCAACCACCAAAGAACACCAGTAACCTCAATTGTTAACACATTTGTGTTAAGTTTAATTTAGTAATTTATTTTTTGTTTGTTTGTTTTGTTATTTCTTATTGTCAGTTCAACTGGATGTATGACT
>JAAAKQ030141443.1:0-13220 GCA_010016005.3 Zanna intricata
GCGTCCAAAATGGCTGAAACTTTGGTGAGTAACTGTCAACAGATGAACAACGAAATTCGAGTGCTGCCACCGACGAGAGCTACTATCTTCATGTTGAGGTCGGAAACTTTTCAGACCACCCTCGTATTATATCAGTATAAATGTGTGTTTTATTATTATTAATTATATCAGGATGTATTTCTTTTTGCTTTCCTTTTAGTAAATTAAGAAATGTCTTTAATAATATTTTCTTTTCGATATGCTCGCCTCCACCCCTAGGGGACGCGCCCCACAGGTTGAGTAACACTGATTTACCGTGTTCATCGAGTCCTCTCTTTTACGTTTAAAAAAGAAAAATTTCTTCGAGCAGACTTTTTAATCGATGCAACTAATACGATTAGTATGTAAAAAATTAAACTTTTAATAATATGATAAAAAAATATTACAACAATATCCGGAAATTGGAAATTATAATTCCTTCTGTAAAAAATAAAAAATCATTCAAATTTCTTTTTACATATACGTTACAGCAATTTTAAACATAACATCGACAGACAATACTGTATATTTTTTGTTACGAATGGTATTTGTATGTTAAAAAAATAAAATATAAAAGGAAGAAAGGGTTGTTCATTATTGATGATCAAAGAAAAAAAAGTGACTGAAGTTAAGAATTTCTCCCTTATCGGTAAGAAAAAAGTAGGCAAAAAATTGCCACCAAACAACAGTAAGAAATTGAAAGAACTCTCGCCTCCGTAGAAACCTGATTTATTGGCTTTTGGATCACTTTTCTTTAAATTTACTGATGTAGGCTTTTACTTTTTTAACTATTTTTTTTTTTTAACGTTTTAATTTTTAATTCTTGTTTTTTCTTTATATATATATATAGGTGATTCAAAATTGCACGGCAATCTGTCAAAAGATGATTCTTTAGCTAAAAATAAGGAAAAAATTACATATAGACATAGGTCAGAAAACGGTTTGTTAGCGACTTTCAGTTCGCAAAACATTCAGCCATGTTTTCTGCTCACTCTGTGAATTTAAACCTTTCAAAATTTCTAGAGGTTCAAATCGATGGGTAAATAAGGTGGTAATTTACAGAGAAAATTACAAATCGTACTAAAATCTCATTTTTTCTAACAGCAATACTTTTATTTTCAAAGAAACGAAAAATAGTAAAATGAAGTCCTTAAATGTTATATAAAAATAAAATCAAGTATTAAAAACTCTCTCTCTCTTTTTTTTAGCCTCCGGAACTACAGTAAGGTATTACTTATGTAATTCCTGCAAGAGGATGATGTGTATGAATGTTAAAAAAGTATAGTCTTGTACAATCTAAGGTCGACCGCTCCTGAGAATTGTGATCAATTGAAATCCAACCACCAAAAAATACCGGTATCCACAATCAGCATTCAAATCCGTATGAAAGTAACTACTTTTACTAGAAACTGAACCTTAGAACTTTCGATTTCAAAATCAGCTGATTTGCGATGTCACGTTAACCATTACACCAACCCGATAGGTTAAATATTAAAAACTAAACCGATACAGAAAACCAAAAGGTGTCTTTGGGAAGATTTTCTATGCAGTGTCATACTAATTATAGACGAACGGCTTCCCAAGGAATGAAAAAAAAAATTAAGTTTAATATTCTTGGAAATACAAACAGTAGATATTAATCATTAATAATAACAGACGCACAGACACACGCACCGAAATTAAAATAAGTTAAGCAACAAATCGATTTAAATTTAAACTAAAAATAAACACTAAAATAATTCCTCGATGTGAAAACATTACGTATTTCAAATGATAAATACCTTTCACTGACCAATGGTTTATGGTAAAAAAGTGATGTGTTACATAAAATACTCTAACTTCTAATAAAAGTTTCTCGCATAATACCCTTCCCTCCTTCCAAAATTAAATAAAAATCCTATAAAGCTTCGTTGGAAACCGTTCGGCATTGAAAAATTTACAGCCGAACCAATGTTGTAACGTTATTCCTAAGGCGATTTAAGTTATCCCAGAAACTTATCTTCGCACGGACAATAGCATTAACAGAATACAGATCTCTACGACGACAGCAGAATTACAAAACAATTTGTTAAACACTAACAGAAAACAGATGCGCCTTGGGATTCAGTTCGACAGAAATATCAATAAATAGTTATTATTATTATTAATTCATCTTCCTCCTCATAGAAACATGAAACGCCATTCGAAGGACAGATTCCAAATAATCAGTGACGATTTTGTTAAGGAAGCAAAAATTAGTGAACTGTTGTTTAAATCCTTTTTATTGTCTTTTGATAAAATTCAATATTCATTCACACCTAAATAAAAAACCTCTTTGATCAAAACTTCGAGTACTAAAAGACAAAAATTCTAAACTAACCAACCGTAAATTTAACGAAACACAGACAACAAATAAAATAAGCTGAAAAAAAAATCTACAAAGAAAGAAATTTTGTCTTTGTAAGAAAAATTCAGATCAACAGGATGAAAGATTCAGTGAGGGCGGGTAGAAGGAGACAAAAAGAGCGATGCAATTTTAATATACAATTTTTGTGAGTGATATGGAAAACTAGTAAAGATAATGGCTTTACAAATAGAGGGAACGGAAAAAATATATAGGTTAGAATACAAACCTACATTTTCTTTACATTACAGGTAAATTTCACAGTGCTTATTTTTTTTTGAAATACTAAATTTAATCTAGTTTAAATCTATACATCGCTTAAAAACAGAAAATCAGCTAGTATCATTCAATACTGATATTATAACATTCTTGTATTTGTAATAGAAAATAAACTCCAAACTAAGGATTAAAAAAATGAAATTATTAGACAGTAATTTTCATAATACATTTTTTCCATCTGCAAACCGAACGCGCTATTGTCAACAATTTTGAGTTATTGAGCGCATCGCTACCGATTTAAAAAACAAAGAGATTTTATCATACTATACTAAAAATGTTATTCGTTTCAAAAACAAAAGTTACTGAACTTTTTCGAGATACTTGTCCTATTTCTAATTTTACAGTTTGTAATGAGTTGTTACCGCTCTTCTGTAAGTTTATAATTTTAAAATATAAAAATAAAGCCCTCTTTATCATTTTATCAATCCATCATGAAAATGTCAAAACTTTCTCGTCATTTCTAAGCGGTACCTTCAGAGATTTGAAACGATTTGATATGTGAAATAAGTCTACGATCTCAAAACTTATATGCGGATTTATAACTGTATAAAAAGTTGCTCGGTGATATACCTATACCAAAATTACAACTTGGATATGATTTTATTTTTTTTAAACAGAGTATGCGACTGAAGGAAAAGTAATTTAAGAATTAAGCGCTAAAATCTTATTATCTCAGAAAATAAGTACGTTAAAACTTTCCAACCTACAACTAATACTAGTTTTTTCCGTCCGTAGATTTTATGAGTGAGTTTAGCAGTGAACAATGATTTTTCTCTCATTAATTAAATTATTTTTTATGCATATTTCAACACTTCATAAACTTTTATAAACGAGCGTTTATAAAAGTTTATGTTATAGTTTTATGATGTTTATAGTTTTAATTCACAAGACATTACTGGAAAAAAAAAATTTAGAGAATTATACATTTAAATTTAAGGATACACTGCCTATTGATGAAGAACTGTTTAATAGTAAAATTTATGTATAGATCTTTCAATAAAGCAAAACTCGTTCCGTTAATAAATTTTATTTAGTGATTATTATTTAAATCGAAGCAAATATCTTTTGATCATAGGAAATATAATTATATAAATAGGATATCCTGAAGGAATATTCAAAATAAGTGTATTATAAAAAAAAGAACCGTGTATCTCGTAATGATCTGGATGCAATATAAAGGACGAGTGTCGTTTTATTAATTAAAAAAAAGAAAGTTAAACGTATTGATTTCGCTATTTAAAAACAGGAAAAAAATTATTACAAAACAATATATTTTTTTAAAAGAAATATTCAAAACAATAAAAAGTAGAAGTTATCGACAAACCACGCCTACCAAGGTCATCAAGATGACCCAAACGCAATGACGATTAACACGAATGATGTAATACTAATCGGTATGAAAAAATTATATAAAAACTAATAAGATCAGTTAATTGGAATGCAGAATCACTAGGGAGTCTTAATGTCGTCGTCAGATAGAATATATAGTCATAAATATAGAAAAACAGCAATATAGCGGTAAAACCACGCCTACCAGACATTTTGGTATGAACCAGATGACACGCAAGAGTGATGTTCTGTTTATTTATAAATATAGAATCGAATAAGACAAACTTTTCAGTGTTTGGTTTTATTTTTTTTTACCGGAATCACCGTTAAGGTATATCTTCAGAGGATGAGATGAATGAATTGTAGCGTGTGTGAAAAATGCTATGCCTGACTGGGATTCGAACCCGGGACCGGATGAAAGGCCGAGACGCTACCACTCGCGCATGTTAAGAATACTAGTAGACTTTAAATATACGTTTAATACGTATTCCAAAGAGGTTTAACTTGGTTGTAAACAAACCATACCTCAGAGTGACCCTGATGCAAATTCAACATAGATTTCATTGTATGAAAAGAATTTAAAAAAGTGGTATATGTATATACAGACACACGAGTTTGTATATATATGTTATGTATCTATGTATGTATTTTAACTTTTCAGTTAAAATTCCAGAAAAACCAATTACAATTGAAATTTTTGTTTTTGTTGCAGTCAATAAATTCGTCTAAAAACCCCAAGACCATCGTGGAAAAATTGCCCGTTCTCATCGATTACGATTGGTTATAATTTATAATATTGCATTTACAATTAAATTTTAATTAAAAAGTAAAGGAATTAGAAAGAGACGGTCATTCACTTCAACCTCTACTTTTACTTTAGGCAGGTTGAATTTATTCACCAGGATGATAGAAATTATATGAAACACCTCTTGAAAATTTTCTAAACTTCTAAAAAAAATTATTTCGGGAGAAGCTTAATAAAATATGAACAAATGAAAAGTATTTACCTCTCCATGTAAAAATTAATATACCCTTATAAATAAACTTCTTACAAACATATGGTCTCTAGCTTTTATGGATACACGAAAAGAAATAAGATTTATAACAGAATTTTCCACTCTGATAATTTTTCATGAAAATAATACTATAGAGATTTTCAAAAATTACTTGTTTAATATTAAGAACAATTCTTTTACTTTTTACTTCAAGTTCATTTTCAATTCTGTTTAAATTTCTTGACAGCAAATACATTAATGGACTGCAGAAATGTTGAATATCAGCACGTACAAGTTACGTTACTGTAGTGCTAATAATAAAAAGTTTATTTACTTTTTTTAACATTTAGTTTTATTTTAGTTTATCTTTTTAAAATTTACTGAAGATAAGCCTCACATTCCTTCTGCACCTAAAATATTGTACTTAATTTAAATCGAATCAATCAAAATATCAATGTTAATTCATCGATATGCAAGTCATCTTGCACTTTGCCAATGCAATCATTTGTTGCAATTATTTTGACTATATAAATAAAAATCTTTAGTTTTAATCCCTCATCTAAATTAAGCATTACAATTATTTCTTCTTTAGGTATCGCCCAGAGTGAATCCTATAAATACGAATTTGGATCCCTTTTACTTGAATGTTAAGTTTTACTGATTTATTTCAAAAAAGCTTGGAGCTTTTGAAAATTAAAGTAATTTACAACTTCCCCTCCAGGCTCAACCAAATCCCACAAGTTAATTTACTTTTACCCCCCCGAAAAATTACTTTTACTAAAAACTGCTTGATCAAAGTCTACCTTTTGCTTAAAAAAATAAGTCATGGCATCCTATCAATGATCAAAAAAAAATCATTTAAGTTCTTGTTTTCTAATCCATTAACAGTTTGAAGATTTCCGTTAAGTGAAATTTATAATTACAATTGAATTTCTCAGTTATATCCCTCAGACGTCTCGCTATATTCGCTGAAACCTAAACCATTTTATTTTGCTTTTTTCCAAGACATGAAATCTAACCCTCTTATTTTGTTTTTACTCAATCCTGCTGATGTTCCAATTCAAATAAAAATTATTTTTATTACTCTGAAACGTTGAAGTTAATGTCAATTAAGCAGCAGATAAAGTTTAAACAAATGACATGCGGTGAACATATTTTAAACCTCTACCGCTAATACTTATTTCAGGACTTGAATACAGTACTTTCATTATCATTGTTCTTATTTTTTTAAAATAAGTAACTTCAATGTACCAGTTAAAAGGAAAGGTGATAATTATCAACCTTCACTTAGCAGTAGAACAATTTATTAATTTTACAGAATATTCCTTTTCATTTATAACAAATCATCACAAAAAAAAAAGTTTCACAAATCATTACTAACTACAAGATACTAGAAATAAAATAAAAAAATAAAATATATATATATGTTTATGTTTTGGTAAGTGACTGAAAGGAAATGACTAATTCTGATTTGTTTGAACGGCGTACACAGTTCTGTAATTTATTTTATAGAACGGTATCGAATAAATAGATTATGCAATATATTTTCCTTTCAATTAATTTTTTAATGCGATTAAAAACCATTTTAATAATACCACACTATTTACTGGGATATCAATATATCATTGCCATCCTAATATATTAAAAATATATATCACCGTCAAAGAAGAGACGCCAACACAGAACGCGAAATTTCATTCTGAAGAGACATAAAACCCGTATCTTACTTTTAAACATTTTTATCTACTTATCTATGTCTGAAAAGGGTTATATATAAGGATAATATATTGTAAATCCATTAGTAATCACAAGTCGATCGGCATCAGTTGACTTCTACCTTTGATATTAAACACCGCATACAAAATATAGGGGATAACATTAAAATTAAACATCAGTTCTGTACTTTTGATTAATAATTATTTTCTATGATCGTAGTTTTACATAACATATCTCATTTACTACTCTGATGTATTAGAACGATAGAAACAGCTTCACATCTGTTAACCTATACCTAAAGGTAACCTCTCTTTCTTTATGTGTTTAGCCTCTGGAACTACCGTAAGGTACTACTACAGAGGATAAACACTTGTATCCACGATCTAATATTCAAATCTGTATAAAAATAACTACCTTTACTAGGATTTGAACCTAGTTGAGTGGGATCACTCGGAGTTGACTGACGTGCTTAGTGCTGCTCTGATAAAAGTAGTTATTTTGGCGATATATTGGTTGTTTAAGTGAGTTTGTTGGTTTGGATTTAAGTAGGTTGGTATAATGGATAATTGTTTAAAGTTTTGTGATTTTTGGTTAACGAACTGATTTTTTATTGCGATTTTTTGATTGGGCTCCCTTTTGGGGCTTAGCCCGAATTCGGGACGTGTTTGTAAAATTCTGATTTAAGCTATAAATTATATATAACTCAAGTGAAGTGCAGCGTAAGTGTAAAACTATTACGAACGATTATAATTTATATCGTTTTTTTAATATTATAGGTTATTCCTCTTATAGACTAAATATTTCGAAGTTAAATTACAAGAATCGACAAGTGTTATACGTCATAGTTCTTCAACGTAAAAAACGACTTAGAAAATTTTAAGCAAAGTGGTGATTCTCATCTTAGTAGTTATTCTTTATCGATCCGACCCTCCCCCCCAAAAAGTTTTCGGACCTATTTTCGTCGAGATACATTTTAGACTCTCCAACCCCCTCCCACCCGGAAAATAGCCTTGTGAGGGCTCATTTTACGAGGAATCTCTTAATGAGTTATAAGTGAAATATAGTTGGTCCAAAAAGTTAACGACTTGGAGGCTGAGGAAGAAAACCGCGCTCCCAAAAAAAAGGAAGGGTGCACAACAGGTGATAAACTAAAACTTTACTGATCTCCACGGGTATAAAAAGCCTCTACAGCAGAGAGGTCCACCTTCTACGTTAGTCACAGTCAAGAAGTAGGGGGTGAGCTATGCCGACTTGTTTAAAATGGTGAACGAAGGTGTTGGCAAGGATCTGTCTGAGGACATCGTCTCAGTAAAAAAAGGCAGAAGGGTTTAAGGATTCGTCAGGAAAAAAAGACTTACTAAGGAGGTTAGACGAAAAGTTAGATGACGTAATTATCCCTGACAACCCTCTGGACAGAAGAACTTCAGTATTTAATATTAAAGGACTAAACATAGATGCCACTGAACAGGAAATTGTGGAAGCTGTTCAAAAGGTGATCGGTTTGCAGACTCAGATAAGGGTGTTGGCTCTTCGACTGGCTTTCGGGGAAACCAAAAGAGCTACGATTCAATTGCCGGCACGTGCGGCCGAAAAATTGAATAATGTAGAGAGTGATCATCGGCTGGCATACGTGCAAGATAGAACTCAAACACGGCAACCAGAGGTGCTTTAGATGCTGGGGGCTGGACCATTCATCTCATAATTGTAGTGGTCCAGACAGAACATGAATGTGCTTTCGGTATAGGAACATGGAACACCAGATCAGTAGCTGCCAGGACAGTGCCAAATGCCTGGATTGTAACAGACGAGGATATAGAACGGGTAGCGTTAACTGTGAACTACATGAACAGCGGATCGGTGGCCGTAACGCTCAACAATCGAAATGAAATGTCTGCAGATTAACGTAGGTAGACGGAGGATTTCACACGATCTGGTAAGGAAACTAGCAAGACAAGATGACTACAACTAGATAGTTATACTAGACCACAACGTCGCCATGACGAAAATGAACAATTGGTTTATAGATGAGGAGAACGATGTAGCTATAATCAACGTCTATGGAAAATTCGACGTCATAAGCACTCGAATGAAAAAAGGCTTACTTGCTGCGACATAGTCTATGTGCACAATCATTGGGGGATATATATCCCCTAACTATTCGGTGGAGTCCTTTGAGGAATGTTTAGATAATCTCACTAATATATTAAGAACTACTTCCCGTCCCCTAGTGATGATGGGAGACTTTAACGCTGAAGTCATAGGGAAACAGAACAACTAACAGAGGAATAAAATTCACGACTGCGATGAGCCTTGAGAGAATGTTATATGCGGGAACTTCAAGGATCCGTACGTACATAGGAAGAGCGGCAGTATAGGTGATATATGTTACCTTAATAAACGAAACGGATTTTCACATGTTAAATGACTGGAACATCATTAATGAGGCATTGTTATCGGACCACAAAGTTATGGGCTTCACGGTGCGGTTACCTACAACAATTGGAGAAATACGGAGGCTGAATTGGAGACCCTCCCCAGTACACGTAAGGAACTTCGTGAAGTCAGTAATTGATTTAATAATCAACCGCAGTTCCTCGGGGGATTTAAAAATTATTTGTACTAATTTAAGAGACGACAATGGATGAATTCTATATACTGTGGAGAGAAAGACTCTGCATTACACACAGTGTATGAATGTCCACTTGGGAAAACTTGAGGAAAGAAAAGGGAATCGAAGATCTAACCCCAGAAAACACGATTGAGTGTTAAGCCCTCGCGAGTGGGACTTTATGAAGGAGTACGTCATAATTGTTTTAAAACCTAAAGAAGATGAAGACCATTGGGATGCGCACTGACGGGAGAGACTGGGGGAGGAGGATAGACCTATGCGGAGTTGCGGTTTGTCTGTGCTCGCATGGATAAGCCGTGATGATAGCACGGGGACTCCCCAACCCCTTGGCTCAATACACGAATACACACAAGGAGCAAGGGTCGAGGACAGCCCCCTGCTGAGTCACTGTACGTCCCTCGGGGATGGGCGTTGATGATGCACGGGGACTCCTGGACCTGCCGGCGTGAACAAAGGAACACACACACACACACATAATAAAAAAAAGAAAAAATAATTAAAAAAAACATAAATTTAAAAAAAATGGTGTGTGGGAGGAGAGGATGGATGACAGATTGATTGATTGAGTGAGTGAGTGGGACTTATGTTTTTTGTTTTGTTTCGGACGCAGAGCGAGATGAAATAAAGCTCAAGAGAAGAGGTCGAGCAAGCCCCCCGAGAATGAGTTGTGCTTAATTGAGGGTCCGGTCTCGGGGCGGTGTGGGAGTATTAGTCGGTAGGAGGCAGGCTGTGGAGTATGCTTAGTCGCTCAGCCAGGCTTTTTAGTTCACTGGGTTTGACAAGCTGGGGGCGGTTAGCGTCCCTGGTTTGGAGCCCTACACAACCCCATGGGGAGTGCGGAAATGCATTCCTTCGCAACTCATCGTCAAAAAAAAAAAAAAAAAGAAAAAAAAGAAGAATCTTGGAACTCTCAGACAAAGGTAACCGAGAGACGATTCTTTAACAAGAATGTACAAATTAATTTGCAACGGTTATTCCTCAATCCAATAACGTTTTTAAAAACAAAATCACTTTTTATGTTTTCAGATATTCTGAAAATAAAGTCAATAAACTGGAATCTTTACCTTGAAAATTACATGTAAAGTATTTCAATATTAACAGTAGAAATTATTGATGCCGACACAGCTTTCATATACGAAAATATGGATACTAATGAAGTACGTTACAAGTGAACAAAATAAACGCAAAGCAAACTGATGAACAAAACTGCAAATTCATGACGAATTTTAATTACATACGAAAATAAAACGACGATGTTAATGAATAAAGATTCACGTACATAATTATATATGATGCATTAACTCGATTTAATTTTGAAACAAAGTAGGAGTGCGTTATATTAAAAGACAGAACATCTTTTTTTCTTCATTTAAACTTAGGTTAAGGATAATAAACTTTTATGAGCTAAAGAGAGCGACAGAGAAAGAGCAGAAGATAACAAAAGAAAAGTTTTCTAAAGCGGCTTGATGTAAAACTTTCAAGCGCGAAGAGTTTTCTTAGTGAAAGTAATTTTCGTCGAAAAAATATCAAGAGAAGAAAGATACAATATTATACGACCTTCGTGATGTAATAGCATACGATACTAATATAACCCCCACCTACTAAAAAAGGTAAGTTTTCTTCTTATTTTTTTATAGTCTTTATTTCAACATTTATTTATTAGAAATACGATATATTACATATTTTGACAAGGTTTAGCTGCTAAAACCGAAATAATAGATATATTTTTTATCAAAGTTAGAATTTTTAGTTTCATTTCATATTAATACAGTTACATTCGATGAGAAAGATACGTTTAAAAAACAAGGATTAACATTTAAAACTAACACATTTAAAAAAATGAAATCATAAGTATTAATTGTACTTAGTCGAAAAGGTTGAAACGTATTATACACACCCAAAGCGAAAAAAACGAAAGACGAAACAGTAAGCCAATCCAAAATGTATTTTCATCACGAGAAAAAATTAAACAAAAGAAAAAACAAGCATAAAAGTAACAAATTTAATGTAAAAAATAAAACCATATATAGCGGAGGCAAATTAGATTTGGAGGGTGGAAATATGAAAAAAGATTTTCCCAAGCTTGAGACCGTTTGGAAAGACTCCTTCCCCCCCCCCCTAAAGATGTATGGATTATCACACGGAATTCTATAATGATATGTTGTGGCTAATTTTATTTTATTAACAAATTATTGTAAAAAAATGGTTTTTACAATTTCTTCCCCATTTTTTTTTTATATATCACTTTATTAATTAAAATCTAAAATTTATTCAAATCAGAAAGCTGAGATGTTTGCCCAATTTTGCTGTTTTTCTACGACCAGTATTAAATAAACAAAAATCCGTTCGCGCTGTAGCAGTATGTACTTATAAGTCGCGCGCGCCAAAAACAACGGCCATAAATTTTGGTCCGTTAAAGATATCTGAGAAATTCAAAACCGCACGTATAACTAATAGTTAAGATAATTAATTAATCATATTTGAAAGGATTTCGTAGTTTGAATTCCTGGTTTTCTTGTTTAAGTGTGAAATTTTCCTCTATAGAGTGTTGATTTAAGCCCTGTACTTCAAAACAAATTTCGAAAAACTAAAAAGTCACTACTACAAGGTTACATATTAATATATTTCATTTTTATCTATAACTTTACCAACATTTTAAGCGAAAACCTATTTTAATTATCTTTTTATAAAAATTTGTTTAAAACAATATATTCATCTTTTCAAATTATTTTAACTTTTTCCGAAAAAACTCATTGAAAAATTCAAGTTTTAGTAAAACCGATTCCGACATCTGATGGAAATTGTTTGCTTTATGTCACTGATAATTTTTAAATTTAAAAAATTACGATAGACAACGAACGGTTTTTTAATCGCAGAAGACGCGAAGTTGCATTTTTCGTGTTAGAGACTAATAAAAATTAGTTTTAGAAAAATAATAAATAGTCTGTAGATGTATCCCTTACAGAATTCGTAGAAAACTGTCTTAAGAAAAAACTAGAGTAATGACTTCTTATTAACATAATAATACTTGCGATTAGATTGAAGTGTCCGAAGTTCAAGGGATGATCGATCATCGCTTGAGACGGACGAGCTGACCACGCAAACGCATTCATACAAATGTATATTTAAATGTAAATAAACGTCTGCGCGGATTATTCTGCGTAGAGAAGAAACCATTCGTGATATTTATATACACTCGTTTTGCTGGGCCACAACGAGGTGTCGTTATCATCATCCGGATACAAAATTGCTATAATTAACAATAAACAATTACGTAAATAATCAACAATTAAAATTATTTATATTACAGACTCCCGTGTTAATTCCATTACCGGACCGCGCTATAGGTTTTAAAATTCTGCACTTTAGAAATACATTAGTGTTCGCGGCTCGATCAGGATACTGAGAGATGAATAATTTCAAATGATTTTACAATTAGTGTTGGTTTGAAAACATAACTAAAACAAGACAAATCAAGAAGATTGTTAAACGGACCTGTTAGCTTTACGACAAGGGTTCCTTATTGTCCCTTTCTGGATTTCTACAAATATTATATTTTCTACTACTTTCATAATAATTGGTAAGAATCCGTCACTCAGGCCCGCTACACCGGTCTAGCTACAATATTATTATTAGACGAAAAAATTAAAGTTATTTATATTAAACAATAAAACAAATAATTCACTTCCGTACAGGGGTAGAGATACGTATTCTATAGTCATCCTCTTTATTTACATTTGGTAGAATATTGTTTTTTCATCTTATACAGAGTGTATCAAAACTGTACGGCAATTTCTCGGAAACTGATTCTATATCTAAAAATAAGAAAAAAGTTTCCAATAAACATATGCCTGAAAACGTTTTGTTAGCG
>JAAAKQ030141476.1:0-13219 GCA_010016005.3 Zanna intricata
TACTCAATTTCTGAATAGCCCTTGTGCATTGGTAATTTAATTGAAATTGTTAATATAAAAATTAAAAAGAAATATTAATTTAAAAATATAAAGAAATATTTTCGTTAAATAGTTTGCCGCTTTAGAAAAAGATTATCAACACAAGAAATACATGAATAGCTAATATATTATGTTATAATATTTACCTGATAATATTCTATTACAATGCTGAAGTAATGTTTTCATACGTTCCTCAGCAACGTCAAATCCAATCAACACATCAATTACATTAAATCCACATTCGCCCTGAGATTTTTTATATACACTACTCACAACTGCACATAATGTCTGTAAAGAGATAAACAGTCAGACTTAAATTAAAAAAAAAAAGGCAAGCAGTACATGAGACTTCACCACTAACAATATTTACCACTTTACATACACAATTTGCATACCAAGCCTAACACAGAACACTTCACTGTTTAACAGAAACTTCAATATTATTTACAAACTGCTGTACTTGTACTTTCAATAGAAATTTCATTTATTTTTTTTTTTTTTCAGACAACTGTTGAAAAAAGTATTTTTCTTGCTATAAATTAACAACCGTATAATAAGGAAAAGTGAAGAAAGAAGTAAACATAAATTTTATTAAAGTGTAATTTACATCATAACTTGATGTAACGATTTTTTATAAGTTCTATAATTATGACTAAATACAAAATTGTTCCTACAATTCATTCTTTCCCATAAAAAAGGATGGTACATAGGTTTGTTTGTTTATTGTATGTGCTAACATTTTATTTTAGCCGCTACGGGCACATAGTGGAACAATGGTGGTGAATAGATGCTGTGCACAGCGCACCAATGATTCATTCATTCAATTTTTACTTCTTGATACAAATGATTTACTAAAATTATATTTGTGTTTTGGAGATAAAAAGGAAAACAGTGGGGTTAGAGCTGTTAAATAAATCACAACTCAAGAAACAGCTAAAAGTGTTCACGATTTTGAAACTTTTCATTGTAAAAGTTTTTGTCGTTAGTAAGCTAAATTTATGAACATTATTTAGTTATAACTGGCAAAAACATTTAACAAAATCATGTGTAATCAAACACAAACCATGTAATATTTTCACAGAGGGCCTTAGGTCCACTTTTTTCCTAGTTTATTGTATAAAAATCTCCCAACAAATTGTACAACTTTAAATTTTAAAAGCATTTGCTCATGTAATGTGACATCACATTTACTATAGGTTTTCTGTTATCACAAGAATATGATTACATGAAAAATGATCAGATCATAACGATAACAACAAAACTGCCTCATTACATGCTTATTATCTATTGTATACTCAATGATACGGTCAGTTTGATTGCAAAAACCTACTGATTTAGAATATCTCAAGTTCTGCATTTTTAGTTATATATTTATTCTATTTTTATTATTAGGTGAAACATTTATGAATATTTTTTTTTTTTGAATTATTGGTAAATAATATATAAAATTTGTTTTTACATATTATAATTTAAAAAATCTTTCTTTATATTTTATTATATATTGAGAAAATACTTTTTTAATTGAAAGGAATTATCTTAAAATCAGTCAAGAAGTAGAGATATTTAGAAACTGAGCAGCAGCAAACAACTCAATATCTCTAAAGAAAATTTCATAAATATTTTATGAAGTAAAAGAAAACCTGATTGTTATAACAAAGATTAAAGTTCCTTCAAAGTAAAAATGGCAAAACTTCCTGATTTTGATAAAATGTAATTTATAGTTCTATGTGAATAACACCATTGTGCTCACAGTCTAATTACAGAAAAATGTACAAAATATTTTAGAAACAAAAGAACTTTAAGAAGAAAAATTTTCAGCAAGACAAAGTTGACTGCAGAATTTTTCTAACATAACAATTTTAGTATTAAAAGAACTACATCAATACAAACATTTCCAAGCAGAAATAATGATAAATTATTGTTTTTTTATTGGTAGACCATTAAGATGAGAAAGAACATAAAATTATAAATTTTCACAAATATCTAATGCTGATCCAAAGTAGTGTTTAGTTTGAAATAACCCATAATACAGTAATAAGAAAGAAGTGGAATACTAATATGGACAAGAAGAAATGAAAAACAGAGATCCACAATTATTTATGTAACTATGAACTGCAACAAAACTGACCTTTTTGTAATTTTCAACCAGAAAACATATTGAAGTAAAAGATTAAGTGCAGGAAAAGATTGAGTTGGACGTCAGCCTAATTGCAGAGTGGGAAGGAACAAATTATAATGGACAATTGAGGATTGGAAAGGCATTTTTATAAAAATTGCTTGATCTTGAAAGCTAAGATAACATAGAATCTGCCTGGACCTAAAATGGTTTAAACTACAAAGGAATTTATCATAATTTTAAATTTTAAATATTTCAACATCAACAATATATACATGGAAAGGTATGATTCCATTGGCTCCAATATATAAACTGATTGCTGAAGTGTAAACTGAATATTTCCCTAGACTTTTCATCAGTTATCTCTCTCAAAAAAAAAAACCAAACAGAATTAGAGATTCTCAATCACAACTCTGAAAAAACTATTTTTTTTTTTTTTTTTTTTTTTTTTAGCTTTAAAATGGTAATTACAAAAATAAAATATTAAACATTTACATTACAGAAAAATATAATTTTGTATTTTAATTTCTTATACAAACTTTTTTGTTCTCATTACCAACTTGGGCAATCTTAAACTGCACATAAAATAAGTTTTTGAGAAGATTCTGTATCTTCAAATCAATGATAGGTTGACTGAGGAGCGTTTGCTACAAGAGAATCAGTATGGATTCCGACCGAGCAAGGTTTGTGCTGGTCAAGCGTGTGCTGTGCTCCAGATGTGGGGCTTTTAGCATAAAATGGTTTTTAGCCCAGAGAAAATCACAATGATGTTAAAGGGTCAGTTGTCTGAGACCCGTTGGGCCCGTGTCTCCATGGCAGGCCATCCTGTGCGGTCTGTTACTGTGCAGAAATATCTAGGGGTGATCCTAGATGAGTGTTTACACTTTGGGGATCATCTTCGGTATGTGGCTAAGGAAGCGCTAGATGCATTTTATGGCATTACGTGCGTTATCCATCCCGATTGGGGGCTGAATTGTGAATGCATGTGTAATGTTGTAGGTTAAGATTTCAATGCTTCGAGCAGCGTTTTGAGTGAGAATTTGATCTCCGATCGATTTGATTGTTGTGTAAATGGCATTCAAAGTCACATGGGTAGTTAGATTGATTTAGAGTAGGCGCGAGGTTTCACGCTTCCGCACAGCAGTTATATAGTTTTAGGGCTACGTGTAGGTTGACCTAAGCCTACAGCGAGGGCATTTGCTGCTGAGATATCTTACTCTGATACAAAATGTCGACTGCGGCATTTGCATCGGGGGCATCCCGACCAAGGCCTGGCTGATGACTGAGATATGTAATTAGTAAAAGGTCAATAAGACGACTCCCAGTAAAGCCCCTCAGGGAAACGGGAGGGGTGGTGTGGCGACCGGAATCGTACTTGGTGGGTGTCTTCCCCTACAGAAGTTGGGATGCTTCTTAAAGATTATTTTTGTATATTTCTTTCTCCTAATGATTACTTTTCCTCCACCTTTCTTCAAATTTAAAAACCCTATGCTCTCTTTATATTTCTTAATTTAGCCAATAACTTTATCCAAAGCTTTACCAGGATCTTTTACAATTACCCATCAATTCGAGTAAAATATACAGTAACTCTTCCTTCATCATTATCATCTTAATATGATAATCTTTACTCATTTAAATTTCCAAAATTGTCCTACAACTCCAACACTAATTCAACTTCTATTGCAACTTCACCTCTAATGAAAGCTTTCTTCTTTTAATCACAATTTATTTTAGTTAATTTTTTGTTTTTTTTTGTTTAATGCAGCTTGAATAAATAATTTTTCTTATAATGTAACACAGCCAAATTGAATGCAAATATTGCCAGGTTACAGTTGACATTTTCTAGTCAATGTGCTCTATTTAACTTACAATCAGAAATCCCTAACTTTCTTGTATTATACTGGTTTTCAATAAAACATTGCATAACACTTCTTATATAATGCAATAATCTTATATAAGTTGAAAAGTAAATCCTTAAAGCAACAAAATAAAATAAACTATGATAATGCTCATCAACAATAATAGATTACCTCTCCAGTGGAATAAGATATATTATTACAAAAATGTAAGTATTCATTTTTTAAAATATAAATTCAGTAATACATTTAAGAAACATGTACTTAAGTAAGCTAACCTCACCTGCAGTGCATATATTACTCTAATTGTGTGTTCATTACCAAGCATTTCAATACACTGTGAAAATAGAGCATTCATGTTATCCTTAATAGCCAATAATCTGTCACCCTGCAGCCGAAGTATTTCAGCCTCCAACTGTTGTGGCTAAAAAAAAAATATAAATATAAATACATATATTTAAAAGCATATAAAAGGAAAGCAACACTATTTTATAATACGTCAACCTGTATCCATTCCAGAAAGATATTTATGAATAAATAACAACAAATTAACATTTTTCAATGACCATATAATTTCAGAAACACTGGGCCAATACAAAGGTTGGTTTAAGAGTTGTTTTGGACTGCGAGTATTTGTGGTTGAATAACTGCACTCCAGATTCGAGATCTGCTGATATTTTAGTGTTATTTGTTGTTTTCTTGTTATAGTTTGTTCTTGTTTTAAATTTTGTTTTGTTGTTTTAGAGTTTCATGTTATTTATTTTAAATTTTTCATATGCTTAGTGGCTTTGCCTATTTGATGGCCATCTTGACTGCGAGGCTAGCATAAAATTTAGTTATAAACATTTTAGTAATTTACTTTTTTCATGTTTGTGGCATCATACACAGAAGTTGTGGTTCATCCTTTTACAGTTTATAAGGAATTATGTATGCAAATATTATTTTTTTGGACTAATGGGTTGTTTTTGTGCCACGGCTTACGAATACCTAGTAATCTTGGGTAGAGTTGAACTTTTCAAATTATTTATATTTTTTCTCATGTAAACCATTTTCACTGTGCAGTGTTTTTTAGTAAATTTTGATCAGAGAATTATTTCTTTTATACTTCCCTAGTGGTATTAAGTACATAATTGTGAATTATTGATTTTTGAGGTGCAGTGTACTTGTTTACTTCTGACAGCTGTTTCAATATATATATATATATATATATACTGACTTTTGGTGGGATAATTTTACATATATTTTTTATTGTTTTTTGTTATTTCTTAGACTATGGAGACGAACAAAGAATCCTGAATGGGGAAAAGTGCAGCCAGGGAGCTGGAATCTTTATCTCCTGCTGGCTAATGAGCCTTCCCTGCCGGCAGGCGTGGAGGCTCATTAAGAGTATTGAACACTCCCCCAGACTATGTTAGACTGGCCAAGAAGAAGTCCTCTGAATCAGGCAGAAGAATAGAACTAGTGAGTGATGGGGACAACCTCCTGCAGACCTGCCAATCATCCGCATTTACACAGATGGGTGACAGTGATGATGCATAGGAATTCTGGATCCCCAAGTTCAAAGGCACCACCCAGGGCTGTGTAAATGCATAATTCCAGGTTCAGCCCCAGGAGGGGAATTGGTAAAATAAAAGGTTTAGTTGGTAGGGTACAGGCACACACATGCACTTTTGATAACGTCTTGCGGAACCTGTTAGCAAGCCTGATGCTTCACCCATAAATGGGGTTCTTCTGACTCACCTGAAGAAAAAAAAAGAAAAAAGTACAAAGACTGTTCAATAGAAATATATTATTGTTCAAAGATTATGAAAGTAGACTGTAAAACGCTTTCAAAATCTAATCATACACTAAAAATAGCTTTTTAATGAATATATCTGAAAACATAACTGTTAGCACTCAGTTACTAATGGCCAATCTTCTTGAAGAGAACACTTTTGGTGGATAAAATTCAGTAATAAAAGTTTTTGGGTTTCAGAATCAAAACAAATTTAGTATTGGATGAATTTATTACTAGTAACAGATATACAGGACGATTCAGGAGGATAGGGCAATACTTTGACAACTCATTCTAGAGGCTAAAAATAAAAAAAAAAAAGTTCATATAAACATAGGTCCGAAAACGCTTCGTTAGCGAATTATACAGAGTGAAAGATTTCGCTCGAATTTCAGTTCCGCCGGGTAAATTAAGGCTTTCTAAAATTCTTGGAAGGTTAATTAAGGGACAAATTCAATTGTTTCCTATGGTTTTTGAGCTGGGAAATCGAAAAAAATAGATCCCAGAACTGTATCTATCTTAGTTCCTCAGATATCCCATGTAAAATGCAAAAAATAGGGTCAAAAAAACATTTTTTTTACATTTGACATACAATAACGTTGTTAAATTGGCAATAAACCATACATTTTTTAAACATAAATTGTAGAAAATTTAATTATAAGAAGATTGATGAATATAATGTCAACAGAAAACAAATAAAATTTTAACTATGTCGACTCTTATTAACAACAAAACAGATTAATTTTTAACAGATTGAAAAAACCTTTTCGTTATGTACAGTAGAAAATAATTGTCTTCTTATAATTAAATTCTCTACAATTTATGTTTAAAAGATGTATCATTTATTGCCAATTTAACAACATTTTTGTCCATCAAATGTAAAAAAAATGTGTTTTTTGACCCTAATTTTAGCATTTAACATGGGATATTTTAGAAACTAAGAGAGATACAGTTCTGGGATCTATTTCTTTCACTTTCCCAGCTCAAAAACCATAAAAAAACAATTGAATTTGCCCCTTAATTGACCTTCCCAGAATTTCAGAAAGCCTTAATTTCCCGGAGGAACTGAAACTCGGGCGAAATCTTTCACCCTGTATAACCTGCTAACGAAGCGTTTTCAGACCTATGTTTATATGAACTTTTTTCTTATTCTCTTTTTCTTATTCCTCTAGAATGAGTTGTCAAACTATTGCCCTATCCTCCTGAATCACCCTGCATAAGTAATGCAAGCTTTTGAAAGCAGATGTATTGTAAGTTATTTTAAAAGAAGCCCATCATTCTCCAACTTGCATGATGTCTAGTTGAAATTTTAACTTCAGTTCTGAAATCTTACATTGATGAATTTATTCAAGGTAATATTGTTAATTACATAAATTATACAACTGAAACAAATTTTAATTTTTAAATTATCAATATCAACTATCATAAAGACAAACAAAAAAAAAACTTGCTAAAAATAACAAAACTTAAAGGTGATTGATTTACAAGAAAGAGGAAAGCTTGTTCTTCACCAAGATTGCTCAGGTATTTCCATACAATGAAAAGCTAAAGAACTGAAAAACTTAATACAAAGTTCATAACATTCTCATTATAGTCCAAAAATTACCCTAGCAGATCTCTTTTTATTTTACATCTTCAAGAAACAGGTAGATTAGTGAACACAAAACGAGCAAATATTAACATGTATCAAATATTGACACTGTGACTAGATCAAATTTTCTTAGCTACAGGAACAAAAAAGCTACTATTTACTTAAATAGAACAAGACAAGTATTTACTTAAATAGAATGATTGTGATACATATTAAATTATTAGTTTTAAAAAAGTTAATAATTTAATTTTTTTTAAATTAATCTTTTCAAAAATGATTTTTTCCGGGTCTTTCTTTATCACTTAAAAACATTATTAAACGTCTGAAAACCCCTACTATACAATTAAAAACCCCTAAACAATAAATCATGCCACCAAATATTTATGTGTTTAGACAACTGTTCAAAATTCATTAAAAAAAAAGTTAAAAATCTTTTTAAACATCAGTCAATTACACGAAATAGTCTCGCAACTATGTTATTGAAATGTTTAGACCAATATTTTTCAATAATCTAAAAGGATAAAACAGTGTTTAGTGCAGCATAAATGATCATTGGGATGAAAATAACACAAAATCAAAATTAATAAAAAGTCTTGTCTAATTTAAAATAACTAGGCATGTGAAAAATAAATATTAGCAGACATGAATACTCAATTATGAGGGCTAGATGCTGAGGCTTTTTTTTCTGTTATAATAACGTTCATAATTAAAGCAAAGACTTCATACATTTTTATAACTAATTTTTCATTATATCCAGGAAAACTTAACATAACGAAATACTTTTATATCTCAGAAATTTGTATGCTTAAGTACATAAAGATGACTTATACACTGAAAGAATTCATATTTTTCAGTCAATATACAGAATTGAAAATGAATCAAACTTACACCATGAACTCAGAAACACATATTAAGTAAACAGGATAATAACATGAAGAACAATATAATAGCTGGAGAAATAGGACTGAAAACGCAGATCAGAATAACTTAAGTGGGACAGGTGATGACCGCCATAATATGGTATATGATAAAATTAACATGGAAAGAGTGGTTATGCAAGGATAAAATGAGAAGAATACGTAATGACATTGGGGTAAGTGTAGGGAATTTACTAAGGATCTACTAAAAGATAAGGGCAAAGAGGAAACAATAATCTAATTTACCTTTGGTAAAAGAAGAAATAGCTCATCCCAGAAATTTGGATTCCTTGTTAAGTCTTCTCCCTAAAATAAAAAAACATATACAAGGTAAAAATCCCATAATTTGACACATAAAACCATAATCAGTAATATGTAAGCAATATATATTATAATTACAAGGAGAAGCTGAAATGTAAAGCAACTGGAACATAATGGGAAAAGATTATATTAAAAATTATAGATGCTGCCATCTTGTGGTTTTATTCCCTACTACTAACTTTCCAAAACCTGTTGAACTATGCCCTTTCACCTTCTTTCAGTCACCCTAGTTTTGGAGTGGATTATGTTAATACACCTAAAACAACATGCAATGATAAAATTTTTAACAGTATAAAAGTGAACAATAGCAACATTTGCCATCATCTAAGAAATGTTTATGTTGATGAAACTGTTATATGTATCAAAGTACTAATTAGTATGTTTGCAAAAACCTTTTAAACATCAGAAGCCGGTTATGTGGATATTGAGGATGAATCTTTCAGTGGTCAATCAGTTTCTGTGACTGATGAGAAGCACCAAAATGAGATAGATGAATTGTTTTATAATGACCACTGCATCACCACTCAAATAGACATACTGAAAAAACAAGGACACATTATGGCACAATCAGGCTACCATAAAATCTATTTGCAGTGGATGCTCTTGTAAAGTTGAGATTTGAATCTATTCTACAACCTCCATACTCACCTGATTCGGCATTCTGCGATGTTCACTTTTTCCTTAATTAAACAGGTAAGGACATTCATTCCACTATGGATGATGAGCTGAAAGCAGCAAGGATGTGGTTAATGAAGGAAAGACAATTCTTCAATGATAGAATGAATAAACTTGTTCACCACTGGGAGAAATGTTTAGCTATAAATGTTGACCACATGGAAGAATAAATGTAATTTTTTGTAGCAAATAAAATATACTTTTATGCTATATTTGTATCTGACTATGTATTTCCTTTCAATTGCAAGTTACAAACAACTGTGCAATTACATTTCAGCCACCCCTCATAGGTCCATCTGTAAAAGTTAGCAGTACTAAAAAAAATGTAAAAAAAATTTAAAAAAATTGGAAAAAATTAATCAAAAATATGCATGCATGCATAAATACAAAATTCCATATAACTCAGCAACAGTTGTAAAGCTGTTGGATATTTCCTGAACATTTCCTTCTTATACTAAATTCTTAATCCATTTCTGATTTAACAGAAATTACTGATGGTTTAAAAATTCAAATAAGTTACTGGTAACATCATCAAACTTATTTTTAAGCATTATATTTCAAGTTAGAATAGTAACAAAAACAAATATAAAAAGATGGTAAAACTTTTCTGACTTTTGTAACAATTTCAGGTTTTACTGAAATTTTTATATGAGAGTAGAATACCCTCATGTAAAAATGAAATACCCTGTTTAATAAGAAATAAGAAAAATAAGGTATTTTAGAAAGTCAACAGTTAGTTAAATAAAGTAGTAGTAAGTGAAATAGTTAGAGTTAGTTAAATAAAAGTTACAGAAAAAGTTCTTTAACAAAAATACAGTAAAACTTCCCAATATCGGACACAGCTCAGGAAAAACATCTGTTTGTAATTTAAAGATGTTCACTATTCAGGAAAATGTAAATATAGTATTATGTTCGGTTATTGTACAGAAAAGAAAACTATCATTTAAACAGAACAATAGTATAGTGTACTTTTTCATGTAAATTAAATTTTTTTTACAAAAATTACTTTCTAATAAATATACTTTGTAAAATTAAAGTTCTTTTTTTATTGCTGTGCTGAAAATAAAACACTGTCCTCTATGTTTATATATGAATAAAAAAAATATAATATTGCACAACTGTAATCGACCAATAAACTAAGAGAATAAAATTACTGTTTTACAATAAAATGGAATAAAAACAATGTAAACTAAAAAAATATTAACTAAAGAAGCTACAACATACAAGAATATTAACCAAAACAATGTACAAAACAAATTAGAAAACCAAATAAGTCCGAGACAGCAACAAGATCATGGATATCAGTCGATACATCATCAATGTTCAACACATCATCAATGTTCAGGTGATCTTTGCAGTTTCAATGGACAGTTTCAAAGTGGACAATAAGAACTGTAACAAATTTTTAAGTTCTGAATGATGATCAAAAGTTGACATAGTGCACTAGTATTTGGTGTAAGAAATATCAGATTTACATTTTCTAAGCTAACATTAGACTGGGATATTGCATTGTCCAAGAATAGTATGACTTCTACTTTGCTTTCCTATTCTATGATCGAAATTTAACAATTAGTCCATCATATATTCCTAGTCACCCAAGATGTTTTATTTGAGTAGCATTTAATTTCTAATGAATTTATGTTCATGCTGTTAAAACACAGCTTTGCAGCTCTGCCAATTATTAGTGGTTTTTCAAATTCACCTGACATATTCTCAGCCAATGTAACAGTCAGTCTTTCTCTTGATATCTCTCTCCTGTATATTTTTCCCCTTTCAAAAACATTGTTTAACTGGACAAAGCCCAAAAAAAGACAGTCACAATGAAAAATGTTTCTTTCATTATAACTCTGATATATTTCATTTACCTTTCCTGCGACTCAGACACCAAATTGTCATCTAAAGCGTCAGCATCACCACAAACATTTTTATATGAAATGTTATGACTTAATTTGGAATATATCTAACCAATTTGATTTAAACTAATGATGTTTTAAACTCATCATAACCGAGTTCTTTAGCAATTTCTAGGGCTTTCTCATTTATCAAAATTACAGACCAGAATTTTATTAGCATGAATCCTACAAAACCACTCCAATTGTCAACCACTAGCCCTGGCATTTTTGGAAATACACGATTGCTTAATTGTTTGTCATTTTCAGTCCTGTGACTACAATGTCAAGTTTTCTTTCTAAGATATCACTTACCTGAGTTTTCCTGATACCAAAACATTTTGTCTTATCACACACATTGCGTTTTTCTTTTTGTAGATACTTATAATTGCTACATTTTCTTTCAATGTCAAGCATTAAAGATTTTGAACATTTTAAGTTGAGGTAACAATGGTTGTAGTATTTTTTATAAAATTCACAAAACTGAATATACAGTAATCATATATATAGATAATGTACTACAAGAAAAATACCATAATATACTGTAACAAAAATATTCCACGAGTTCAATATACAGTATACACTTGCACAGCAACTAATGATGAATCACATAGATTGATGAATTGATCGAAATCATAAGATCAATGTCTAGGCAGGAAGTGCTGCAATTTGTAAATCAGTCATACCAAATATAAGATAAAACAAGGAAAATTATAATTTTATTCCTGGTATCTGTTTTTCAGAACTGATCAAACAGTTTTCATAGGAAAATTCATTCTCCTTCTTATTGCTTAGAAGGCCCATTATTGAGAAGTATTTTATCCATTAATACCACAATAAAACTACCAGGGAATCTATGAGTGTCTAAGGGATCCTGAAAGTGTCTGTTATTAAAAGAAGTCCATTATTGAGAAGTGTCCGTTAAGGGAAGTTGCATGTACATGTACACACAATAAAATTCACATTATGAGCACAATAATTAAATAATATTACCAGAAAATTAATTTATGAGTAATAATTAAAATTAAATATAGTTAGAATATAAGTAAGCAGAATAACCCTGTTGATGAATAATTTTTTGATGTTACAACTTAATGTCAGTTATTTAAAAATACCAACTCAATGACTGAATAACATTACAAATATAATATACATCACAAATTATCATCGTTTATTATAAGTTATATTTTCCTGAAAAACAAAACAAAAATTACCACATAATTTAAAAAAAAAAAAATTACCTTTAAAAATGATTCATATATTGTAACAACTTTTTCTTTCAATGGTCGTTTAGAACCGGAACCACTTCTTTTACGTGATGTCATAATGAGTGAACTAAAAAGATTTATACAATAAAACTTCAGCTATAACAGAAAACAAAATTTATTAAATAGAAAAACTAAGTCATAAAAATTTGCAATACTCCATTCCAAATTTGTTCCTACTAGTGTGCAAAAAGAAGAAGTAACTACTTAGTTTTCTTGCCTCCAAATCTTAACATTACTTACTGTTCAGCGGTATGCTTGTAAACCTAAAAATTTATTTTAATTGGTTGGTTAACTTGCATTTAAAAAAATAATATTATTAATTTTTTAAATATTGGTTGAAATTCTTAAAAATTAATTTATTATTAATTCTTAAAATTGAAGTTGTGAAATACATATCAACTATTAATTAAATTTAATGTGGCATAATCTTCACTAGAAAATTTAGACTTTTGAATAGTGTAAATTTTCCCATGTTAGTGTCCTTTATTGGCACCAGTCTAATTATATTATGTAAACATGTAATTTAAAAAAATGTGGATAGTGTTTAGACAACCGCCTACATGAAAAGAAGGTTTGAGCGCAAAAAAATTGACTGATTTGGTGGTGGTGATGATTTTTTTTTTACAAACGCATCTGTTTTCAGTAGTTTACGATAAATTAATTTTATGTAACAAATTAAATCATCATGGGAATACTATATGCCTTAACAATGTTTACAAATCATAAAAATTTATTATTAAAATAAAGCATTGCTTAAAGCTATGTAATGTCCA
>JAAAKQ030141498.1:0-31360 GCA_010016005.3 Zanna intricata
TTTTTTACAGTATTTTATTTTTACAGAAAAATGCCTGTTACAGCTTATTCAAAAAAGTTTAAAATTTTCAAATTTAATACGTGTGTACAGGACAACGTCTGTCGGGTCCGCTAGTGAATATATATATATATATATATATGTATATATATAAATGATTGATTATACACCTTAAAAGGAAAACTAAAATCACTGTGACTAAACATAATACAGATAACTAGAACAGAACACCTAATTATGTACAGAAAACAAACATTTATGTGAAAGATATTTCATAATTAATAACGTTATTATTCAAAAAGTTTATTTACATCATATTAAATTACATATTAAAATAACAAATTACAAATTAAAGTACATAAAAAAATTAATAATATAATGAGATAACATACATACGCATTGTTATGTACGTATAAAACACTAAACAACTTTTTTTAAATATCTTTAGGTTCTTAATGAATTCGCATTTTCTACAGTTTTTTTAAAAATCTCTTCTTCTTCTTCTGCCAAGGTTATAGCTCGCAACTTTTTCTTTTTTTCTAAAGTTTTTTTTTTTATTTTGCTTGCACTTTCCTTTTCAGGACTCTATTCTGTTTTTCTTGAGAGAAATTTGTTCTTTTTTCTACAAAAAATCTTCATATCGTCTTTTAGAGCTTCCCACGGCAGTGACCATTTTTTTGGTAATGAAACATTCTCCTTGCCCCCAACATATAAAATTGTATAAAAAAATTTTCGTTGATAAATTATTTTCTTTATTTACAAATTCTCCACAAGAAGAGATATGTTAATGGAAAAGCCACCTCTAAAAATGCAAATGACTGACATTTTTTACAATTTTTCCTGATTTCTTCTAAAAAAAAAATCCTGACTAAGTTTATATTTCCTGACTTTTCCTGCCTGTTGAAACCATTTTAAAGGCGAATGTGAAATTTTTGTTAAATATTACATTTTTTATTCAGCGAAAATAAAATAAGATGTAAAAAACACTTTCGATTGCTTTTTGTCAAAATCTTTGTTTCTACATACTTTCATTATAACTACATAATTATTACTTTGGAATAAATAAGAATAAATATTTAGTTTTACGGAAATATTAATATTTCAACAAAGTATTAATGTTAAGATACTATTTTATAATTAATTTATAAACAAAATTAATAACGCTTGAAAATTTTTGTTACACACTAACATAAAGCAGCTATTGTTATGCAAAGTTTAAATCCTCCACCATCAAGTTAGAAGAAGTTATTTCGAAAGTATGACCCTTGACTTCAAGTAACTCTCTTGGCTAACCTCCCTTGAACTGAGATAGTAGTCACGGAACTCCCAAGTAGTGGTTGGTCCTTACCGTTTCCAATTTTATAACATTAAAAAATAAAAACTCTCTAGATTTGTTAAAAACATCCAACTATTTTAAAGAAAGATCACTCGGTTAATTATTAATAAACTTTATTATTATTGGAATAAAATAATTCTTTTTTTTCTTAAATATTATACATCGATACACTTATAGGCGTGAAATAATTCGTTAACAAGATACAACGGTATTGTACAAGCTCTAATGTAGATAAACCAAATGAAATTCCGGTGGTAAAAAGGTTGAAAGCATTAAGAAGGGAGAAGAAGATAATAATGGAAATAATCCTCTTCTGACGTTCGTAGAATTCCGGTCGAGCCCCGTATAACCCGACATTCCAGCACTCTAACGCCCAATATATTTATACACTAGGGACAAGACATTCTTATGGAGTTTTCTGTTGCCCTAAAACACGACCTCTGGCACTTCGTTAATTGAACTTCACTGACGAGGAGGCGATGAATTTCAATTATATATAAGTAGTCGACATTCCTGATACCACCTACTCAATCATCTTAAGTTTTTCCAACCGTTTTTATTCAACACGTAATGCTTTATAACATAAAAGATGAGAATATAAAAAAGAAAAGAACATATTTACTTTATCTGAAGAGAAATACAATATTTCGAATATTCTATAATCGAAAAATATAAAATATTACTATATCTGCAGCAAAAAAAAAATAATTTTTTTTTTTAATAATTTTACTTAGTTCGTTCTTATTTTAGTATCTATCAAAAAAATACTTATTATTATATTTAATTACACGCTGAGGAACCCGTTCAAAAAATACTTCGTAATCTTTCTCAAAATTCTGTAAGTATGGAGATGTATCTTAGAGATTTTATTTTTAAACAAAACCTTTTTGTCAAACTAATAAAAATTTATTGTAACTTAAAATCTTTGTTTTTAAAATAAAAATACGGCTTAAAAATATTTTTAAACGACCTAATCATAAAATCAATTTTCATATTCGGAAACCAGCTAGACTATCTCCTATTGGAAAAATTATGTCGTTTATTCCTAAAAATAATTTGTGGCAGTTCTGAAGACTTCTTCTCCGGTCTGCATGCGTTTTCCGGCTGAGCAATGTAAGGGCAGCCCTAAAAAACTAAATAGAGCAAAAAAAGAAGTACAGAAACGCACAAAGAAATGTGTTGGAACATTTTTGAACAACAATTTTTGAACATTTATTATAAACTGGTACGTATCTGTTTAGTGAACTGTTTCTAAATAAAATTCCAATTTATCCAACGTCCCTTTGTTTTATTCAAATTATCTTTTAATCATTTTGTTTAGAATTACATTTCCTACTAGTTTTGTTTTAAAAGTTTGTGTGTTTCTCACCCAATTAACAGACTTATTGTACGTCAAATATAAAAATATAGGGTTTTTTTTAATCATAATTTATTGGTTTTCAACCCGGATTTCTCAAAACTTACTGCGGATACGGTTCCTACCTATTTTATTCGACTTTTAATCTAACCTAAGAAATAATTAATTATTCCTAATTAATGACCTTAAGCCTTAATTAACGTCAAAAAATTTCAATCGACCTCATTTCACCGGGGTAGTTGAAATCCGAGCTAAATTTTTCACTGGCCGTAAATCGTAAACGAAAAATTTTGGAACATATGTTTATGTGAACTTTTTCTATTATTTTCACGTGTAGTATAGGTAAAGTCCCGAGAGTATTTCGTGACACACACACGCGCGCGCGCGCGCACACACACACAATAACGAATAAAAGGTGTCATAAGGTAACAGAAATTTTTTATTTCATTCTTACACGAGGAAATAAATATTAAATCGTTTAATTTCATTCTCACAGGATGAATTAAATGTTAAATCATTTTACTAATTAAATGGTTTTATAGAAATTCTACTAAAGTTCATAAATAAATTTGCAGAAGGTAATAAACGAGTCAAAACAAAACAAAATGAATTATTGAGTAAATCATGAATGCAAACAGTATGACAATAAATATTGTGGATACAATTAATCAAATCTATTCATAAGAAATCCTTTTTTAAATTACGTATTTCTGAAAGTAAAGAATTTCATTTTTATGTCGTCAAGAAAAATACATGAAATAAATGAAAAATACATTTTAGTAATAAATTAAAATTTTTAATGTAGGGAAACCTTTATTTATTTACGAATACCACAAAACTCTTCGGTTTAATAACGTTTCAAACAATTTAACCTACTATTCCTGCAAATTCATTTACTTGCCTGAAATCGTTTTTCTGACATAAGAAACTGAAAGAAAAAATGGTACAAAATCGTAGAATTAATGCAATCTGTATACAAATATTATCTAAAATAAAATAATATCCGGAAAAAAATGAAATGAAATATTTAAAAAAACGTGATTAAAAACTGTATCTTTTTCCCCTCTCTTTCTTATTTTGATGAATATTATTCAGTTCATCAAATATTACACAATAAAATATATTTATTACACAACACAGGAAGATTTTTTTTTTACCATTTTTAAAATTAAATTGCAAGTACAAAAAAAAGATAAGAGAAAATTTAATATTTATCACAAAAAAAAAAATTAAAAAAATAAGGTTATAATGGAAAAAAGAAATGCTTTAAATTATTACGACTTTTACTTTAACATTATTTGACAGTAAAAAAAAAAAAATTACTGTTATATTATTTCCTACCTTTCAAAAAAATTCAAATTAACAATAATTAATATGATATTTGAACAGAACAATCAAATAATAATAAACAAAAACACAACTTGCGTATTTTAACCATATTTACTCCTTAATTTTTTTTTTTTTAATAATAGTAATAAAAATATTTTTACTTTTAAAAATTAATTATGTAACAATGATGAATGAATTTACTCTAAATCCCGAGGATGAAAACAAAAAAAAAAAAACAAAAGAAAGTCTAAAAAAGCAACACAGAATATAATTCCATCACGTAGAAAAAAGAAATAATATCAAGATATTAAATTTACAATCCTACATTTGAACTCTTTACCAAGAAAAGCAACAAAACAACTTTTTTTTCCACCTCAAAAGATTTTTTTATTATTTCCTTTTCTTTTTTTTTTTGAATATAAGAGCGAAGTCTTCATGTTAGAAATACTGAATCTCGTTCTCGAGTTTGTTTATAAAACAGTAGTTATTTTTCTACGTTTCTTTTTTTAAATTCACAAAAAAAAAAAAGAAATTGTATAGTATTAATGAAAAAAATTATTCATCTACAAAAAAAAAAAAAACTGTGTGTAATAGCTTGCTTTATTTATCTTAAACGTGACTTTAAAACTTTGATATAAATATTCAAATATAAAGAAAAAGGGAAACGGTAAACAGTGATTTTTAAAATTTAAAAACCGACGTTGTTCCATATTTATCAAGTATGATATCAAAAAATGTGTTAAGTTAGGCATTATTTAAAAACATTTACGCTATTTCATGGGCTTTCTTAAAGAAATAAAAAATAGTCAAAAACCTGCAAAAAAAAAGATATACTCGTATATATATATATATATATATACCTGTGTTTGGGTGTAAACGAGAGCGCGCGAGCGTCCCACAGTCGAAATAATAGTATGCGATTGACGAAGTCATAAATCACTCAAAAAATGATATAGTCATCGATAAGAATAACAAGCAACCCATGTCGGGCATACTAGGAAAAAGGAAGAATGGAAATAAATTCCTTAGTTTTCTTCATTTATAAGTAAAATTAAAAACTTAAAATTCTTTAGACTAAGTTGATAAAAAAAATTTTAATGTAATAAATTAAAAAATATGATTTGAATATTGATTTTTCAATATGTATATATATATTCGTATACACTCAGAAACCAGCAAGAGTAGTAGTATGGGAATGAATGGAGAATGCTTCAAATGAATCCGTTTTGCAGATCACATTGCTTTGCTGGAGAATAGTGAAAAATTACAAGATGCAATACATCATATGAACACTAACCTGAAGAATAAATATGGTATGAAGATAAATAAACAAAAATCATAAAGTGCTAAAATAATGAGAAACAGAAGGTTCAGGTACTGCTTGAAGGGCAGAGACTGACGCAGAAAATTAAAATCAAGTATTTAGGGAGCTGTATTACATCGGAGAAATCTTGGCAGAATCAGAAAAAAAGCAATCGACCAAATTAACAAACTGAAAGAAATAGTTGAAAGAATAGTCTGGCAGATATGTTTTTCAAAGATAGAAATGATGACAAGTGCCAGTAAATATTAAAAAAATGACAATAAAAACAAAGCATGGCATAATTAAGATCAAGGACCAATTTAAATATCTTGGATAAATAAGCAGAAACGGAACAAATAAACTAGTGACTGAGATAAAAAAAGATTGGAACAACTAAATCATTACAAAAAAAAGTATTTACGATGAAAAGAACATTTCTATAAATGCAAAATTAATGCGTTATAGCATAGTTGTAGGACCAGTCATCTTTTGCAGCATGGAAACTACAGATATATCTGAAATAGGAAATTTACTCAAAGATAGAAAGAATAATTTTAAGAAGGATTGATGATCTAAGAAGAATAAAAGAAGGCCAGAGACGAAGATCTATACTTCAGAGGATGAATGAGGACGATATGAATGTGAATGAAGTGTAATTTCGTACAGTCTCAGGTCGACCCCTCCTGAGAAGTGTGGTTAATTGAAACCCAACCACCAAAGAACACAAGTATGAACGATCATACTATATTTAGTTTTTAGTTTTTTTTGGTTAAGTCGATCGTTATCAAAAGCGGAGGTGCATAACTAAATGTTACAACAGTCCTAACTCCAAAATTTCATCCTACGCCTAATCGTTTTTGAGTTATGAGAGATACGTACATAAATCACGTCGAAACTAGTCAAAATGGACTCAGGAATGGTTAAAATGGATATTTCAGTTGAAATCTAAAAACCGATATTTTTCACGATGATAATACTTCCAACAAGGAAATAAAAAGAATAAAACATATATCTCTTGCTCTTTTCGTTGTCTTAAAAAGTTCGTAGGAATTATTATTTCTTTTGAATATACTCGTACTTTATTTTAAAATTAAATTAATTAACAAAATTTACAGGGAAGTTAATTAAAAAAGGATTATAGATTAATATCCTTTTAGATTAATTATTTTATTAGAAGAATATCCAAAATTAAATAATAGACTCTTAAAAACAGATTTGAAAGAGGAAATAAGTATTTTGAATCACTTAAAGAAGGTGTGTGGAAAAAACATTATTAGTAACTAATTATAAGTAATTATAATATTCTCTTTCAAGGATACAATTTCCCAAACTACAGAAATTATAATCTTGCTCTTAATTTATAACTAATAATTTTCATCTGGTTTCGCAGACTTGTTTTAAAATCCAACAATGAATCATTTTCATTAGTTAATATATAATCTTTAAAGAGTATATTTCATAAATATTTTTTATAATATATTGTATCTTGAAAAAAAAAAACAACAAAAGATGAGATAACCAAATATAAAAAATAAACAGTAATAGGTAAAAGAGGACTAATAAAAATAAATAGAAAACTAGTTAATAATTAAGAACATAACAAAATTTTAAAAAAAAATTAGTGTTGAACGCCTGAAAATAACATTTTTAAAAATCAATATTCTCTCGTATGAATATACGTACTGTTATATAAATAATGAAATAATGAAAAAAACCTAAGCAAGCAAATAATATAAAATAATAGAAGAAACAAAAATAAAGTGTTTCTATCCAACTATTTTTTTTTACATCAATATGGAATATAAAATGTAGCAAAAAAAAAAAATGAAAATAAGTTTGTCAGGAAATATTACGCCACTCGTGGGAGTAGAATAGACGCCAGCAGCAAGAAAGTGAGCGTCTTTGGCGTGCTGCCAAAGTATCTTATAAATAGAAACTGTGAATCCTGATCAGTGGAAGGAGTATGGTACAAAAAAAAAGACTAATACTATTCAACTGCATTTACTCTTAACATGATGTGTAAAAGAAAAAAGATAAACTGCTATATAAATACCTGGTAAGGAGTGCAATTAAAAATATAAAATGATCATTCACATCCTCGCGATTAATAAGTAAATAAATAAAACAAATTTACATTATTTAAGAACGTCTTCAATATTCAGAGTGTATCACAAAGTTGAACGAAATATTGGACAAAGTTGTCTTAAAATGTTTAAAAATGCTTTATTTATTTATATTGACTGTAGCTAGTCATTGAAAAATTTCGCTCGGACTTCGTTTACCATCGTAAAATGAGGACGTTAATTAAGAAGTAGAATTTAGTAATTTTTTTTAAGATTCGTGATCTGAAAAATCAAATAAAATAGGTCCTCCCCCCAGTACCGTACCTACAGAGTTTTTGAGAAATAATAAGAAAAATTTGAATTTTATTATAAACAGTACATTATTACATCTGGCAGAAAAGTAGTTATTTAAAGTAAACAAAAATCAAATCCTTTTTTTTTTTTTAATGTAAAAAATTCGTAAAACCAAATTTACTGTTAAAAACTGCTATTAAAAAGTTTTTAAAAAAAAATCTGGAAATTACACAATTGTAAAACAAAAAAAAAAATAAATAAATAAAAATTACTTGAACAATAATTTTTTTTAATGATAATTGGCAATAAAATAACACAATAGCTGACATCTTAGTTTAATATTGAGCAACGCCCAACAAACCCACAGGGTAACCAACCTAACGCCGAAAGAACAGAATGCACCACATAATTCTAAAGCATTACTGCATAGCAACTTTCCAAACTCCCTGTATAATACATCTAACAGGAAGGGAGAAAATAATTTAAACCTAATTCATCTACTAATTTTGAAATAAAAATTAAATAACCGAACTTATTTAATAGAATAAAGGTAAAAAAAATTAACTTACGAAGAATTATCTTCCTCAATATGATAATTACCTGAAAAAAGAAAACAATTATTAGTAAATTAAATAAATACGAGCAAATATTAAGACATTAGAAAAAAAGATGTAGTTTATACCTTATTATTTATTTCAACTGAACATGCAGTGGCATGTTTTACAAAAAAAAAAATCAAATAAACTGGTTTATAGTGCATTAAACATAACTACTTTTAGCATAAGTAGAAAATATTTAATCAAACAATTTGATATTTCTTGTTTGTTTCTTCTAAATATTTGATAGTTTCATAATTTAATAGAATATTAACAATTAAAATTAACCCATAATTATTAAATGTATTATGTAAGTAAAAATCGATAAATTATATTTAAAAATATATTGCATACTTTTTTCTTTTTTTTTTTGTTTAACCTCCGGAACCACCGTTAAGGTATATCTTCAGAGGATGAGATGAATGAATTGTAACGCGTGTGAAAAATGCCATGCTTGATCAAGATTCGAACCCGGGATCTCCAGATGAAAGGCTGAGACGCTACCACTCAGCCACGGAGACCGGCCAATATATTGCATACTTAATATTATTTTTGTTTCTTTCATGGTTTGTCCAATCATTTTAAAAATTTCTCAATTTAAACAATTGTATTAATATTATTATAAATACATTGCACCACAAAAAAATAAACGATAGAATAAAAAAAGATAATAAACAAAATTAAATATAAATAATTTTTTTTTTTAAATCGCAAAATACTTAAAATAATTAATTGGTTTGTGTTAAGTGTAATAATGGAGGGCTAAACCAAAAAATACCCTAATCCAGGTTTAGCCTATTCGTTTCATAGATCTAAATTGTACATTTACAGGGTGAACATAAATTATTCAGCGCATTTTAGAAGTTAATAAAAAAATTAACTTAGCAATATAGCGCGCGTTGATTTTTTTCAAACATCAGCATAGGTACTACAGTTTTGATGACCTTGAATTGGACTCGGCAGCGCGATATAACGACAAGGGGGATTGTCAATCAAATAATGGCCATCTTGGAGGAAAAAGCGAAATGCGTACTATGGTTAATGAAAGCAAATTTATTATTGCTGTTCGTAAACGTTTTCGTTTTGACAACGGATCCTCTTAATAGAGACTCTATTAAAGATTGATATCAATAATTTAAGAATGTAGTTAAGTGTAATACACAAAAAAAGGAGCTGACAGACCCCCTGATTCCGAGGAAATTGTGGATCGAGTAAGAGAAAACTATTCAGGAAACCTTTTTCTTTTCACACGAATCGTGAGAATTTAACAATGGGAATAACACAATTGCAATTGTGAAAATTCTACACATACTCATAGAACTTGAGGCGTACAAATTCCAATCGGTGAATGCGATTGAAGATAACGACAAACCGCGCCGTTACAATTTTGCCGTGGACATTCTTCATAAAGTAAACAAAGATATGCGATTTTAGAAAAAGTAATCTTCTCTGACGATGCTACCTTCCATGTCTTCGATCAGATTAACCGTAGAGTGAATTCTCATGGCGTTTTACAAACACGACTTGATAGCCCGAAATCAACGTTTGATGTACGTTTACTGCTTATGAAGTGATCGGACCCGACTTCCTCGTCGAGCCAACGGTTGTTAGTTATCAAGACTGACCACGAATTGCGAATTGAACATCGGTAACCCAATGTTTATTTCCAACAATACGGCGTATCACGACACTGGGATGTACATGTTAGCGACTGCTTACATGAACAATTTCCTTAACGTTGCATAGGCCATGACTAACCGATTCCCTGACAATTTTCAATCCCTGACGTTACGCCATTGTATTTCTTTCTCTGGGGGGGAGGGGGTTTGTCAATGACAGGGTGTAAGCAAAGAAGGATGTCAACATCAATGAACTATAAAAAGAAAAATCAAAGATATAATTAATGAATTAATTCCAGTTATTCTTCGATATGTCTGTTGTGAAACTGAATATCGTCTAGACATTGTATGCGTACAAAAAGTGTTGCTTGAAGTTAATAATTAAAAGACCTGTTAAAGAGAAAAAAAATGCTGTAAGTACACTGATTTGTTATTTACGATGAATAATTTACGATCACCATGTAGCACGAACATAAAATGAAAGTAATAAAATTATAACAAACAAATTATCATTAGAGTTAAAAACATTTTTGACAAAACAAAAAAACTTAAATTCTATTTTAATGATTAATTACAAACATTATTTTGTTCATAATACATCCAAAAAAAGGAAAAAATGTCTCAAGAGCTTAGGATGTTATTAAAAAAAAAAGAAGAAGATGATTACTAAGAAAGAGATTAAGTAGGCAGTTTTAGAGAAGATTTGTCTTTCAGATGAAAAAAAAAAGGGTAAGAAATAAAAGTAAAGAGACTCTTACTCAATCGACCTAAATTAAAACTGGTGCTAGGCGATTAAATTCGAAGTAGAAAATTCCAATCGACCCAAAAATAAATTTTTTTTTTTTTTTTTAGAAATTTACAAACAAAACCTAAAATTTATTACATAATTCTTAAAGGAATAAGTAGTAAAAAATTTATCACCTGTTAATGCTTTAACATTAAGATATAAATAGATAATAGAATCGATTAAATTCTTACAATATTAAATGTAAAAATAAAATTTATTAACACATCTACTCTTTTTTAATCAGTTTCAAGTCAGCAATTATAAATAAAAATGTAGAAGTGAAGCTCAACTCTTACGGCAGCTCCTATCTCAAAAGCATTAAGTACAATAATAATATTTTTTTAAATAAAATTTTTTAAAGTGATTCTATTTCATTAATTATTACTTAATATCTTAATATAATTTAATTATGGAGGATGAATATGAAATAAACATAACAGTAAAATAATTTTACTTTGAAATAACACTTTAAAACAGTTAAAAAAAGTAAATATCTAAACTATGTGAATTTCGACTTGTTATACAATCAAGAGTAACGGGAAAATTGAATGTGGTAAACATAAATTATAAAAAATAATAAATACAATAAGAACCATCATAAACGGACATACACACAAACACACACACACACAAAGAGAGAGGGGGATCGGCTGATAAATTTTGTACACTAGCGCGCTACACAGAGACAAAAGGTACTATTAAATTGGGTGGGGCAGCACATGATAGCTAAAATTCCCTCTACAAAACCCCAATAATGTGTTGAAATCCGTTTACCGGTTTGTTTCAGTAGTATTTAAAATGGAGTCGAGTACGACCAATATGTCAACACGGTTAAAACAGCTCGTAGTGATCGAATTTTTAACAGCAGAAAATGTGAATCTTACAAATATTTTGTCATCGTTTAAAAGCGGTTTACGGTAATAAAACTGTTGACAGTAGTGGGTGTTGAAATTTCACGAATGTGAAGCCGATAAAGTGACAATTGAGGATGCACATCGCAACGGACGACCAGCTTCTGAAACTGACGATTAACATCGTAAGGAAGTGGACGATTTGCTTCAAAGTGGCCGGCGAATCATTCAGCAATGCATCGCTGTTCAGTTAGGCATATCTAAAGAAAAAGTAGGCCAAATCATCCAGCAACTGGGTTACCGTAAAATCTGGGCACGATGGATACCGCGCAAACTGATGGCTCTCCGCAAGCTAAATTTTGAGCTAATTCCGCAGCCGCCATACTCGCTGTATTTGGTTTCGTGCGATTTCCATTTCTTTTCTCATCCCAAGAGGGATCTCAAAAGTAATTAATTCACCATCGACGATGAGGTGAAGGAAGCTGTGGCCACGTGGTCCGAGAAAGACCGCCAGGAATCTTTCAGGGACGAAATGCAAAAAATTGTCACAAGTTTGAAAAGTGTAAATGGGGATTATATTGAAAAATAAATACTGCATTTTGTAGCTAAGATATTGTACTTTTATTAATTTTACTTCGTTCCAATATCTCTTTTCATTCCCATGCAACGCATATATGTACAAAATTTATCAGCCGAGCCTCCTGTATATATATATGTATATAAAAATACTAAAAAAAAGTAAATAGCTGAATTTTTCCAAATTCATACAATTTTTTTTTTGTCAAGTTTTGATTTTAATAAAAGTTGATTTTATTTTAGTTTTTCATACACCTTATTATTATATCACTATTCTCACAATTACATTTTCTCTACAACTTTTGATAATGAAATTGATGCATTTATTAATAATTTAATAAAATTATTTTACTTCAAACATAAAAAACCGTGTTTTTATTCACTGAATTTTATCTATTTTATTTTGGATATCATAAAAACTACAAGAATACAGTTCTGGGAGCTCAAAAAAAAAACCTGTCAAATATACTCCCCTTACCCTTACCTCTTTAGATAAAGCCTTAAAAATTTCAGTATGACCTCATTTCACCGAGGAATTGAAATGATTCAGTTCAGTTCAATTCGGAGGGGAAGTGGTTCGCTAACGATAACTCAATAATAAAGCGTTTTCCCACATATGTTTGTATGAACTTTTCCTTATTTAAATATGTAGAATAATTATTTCCCTAATTATTCCCCTTTCCACCTGAATTCACCTAGTAATATGAATAAGGAAAAATATTTAAAAAGAAAATTTTGAAAAACCATGTTTTTGCATTCCTCGACGTTTTTTGAAAAGTATTTCAAAAGTTTGTACTATTTACTTAAAAAAAAAAAAAGAAAAAACTTTTATTCATTTTTATGTAATTTTCATTTATTTATTAAGTTCTATTTTTTATTTATTTTACTGATGATTATGACGATTTTTTTTATCAACAAAAAATACGTCAACAATTTTAAATCTTTACTTTTGTCAACCAATTTTTATTGAAGTTTTTTTTTATTATCCATTCACTGCAGCTTGATATTTTTATATGGATACTGTTTCATAGTAACTCATGTAGGTATTTACCTAGTAACAAAGATTTTTTGAAAATCCAATAATACTCGGATAGTTAAAAATATGACTTCAAAACTTTAAAAGCACTTAAAGATTTATTAAGGTAGCTTACAGATTAGGTTGAGGTCTCATTTCATAGAAAAACATATCAAAGCTTGTTACCCAACATTGAATTTGGTTCGATACAGCTTCCATTTATAATGCGATATACATACATACCACCCGTAATCGATTTCATTCCAGACTGTAGCCAGCAAGTCGGGCTACGATGTTAATTTAAAGTCTTAGCTCAACAAGATCTGCAGGAAAAGGTGGGATATACGAGTAAACCCGATCTTTAATGAAACTCCACAAGAAAAAATCTAGCGGGATGAAATCTAGAGAGCGAGGTGGCCATGAAAATGGACCTTCACGACCAATTCACCGAGCGGGAATCGAGTATCAAGAAAATCTCGGACTTCTAGGCAGAGGTGATGTGGTACCCTATTCTGCTAATAGTAATTGCGTCCATCTTGGTCATCATCGTCTAACTGGGGAAATAGAAAATTTTAAGTATGACCAGAAAAGCCATACTATTTACGGTACCCTTCCGGAAGAAGATCAGGACGTACAGTCTTTGCTTAAGGCACAAAAAGTTGGTTCTTAGGGCTACCACGAATGTGTTGCACAGTTTTATGAGAGATATCACTAACCCATATTCAGCAATTATGGGTGCCATTAGTGTGAAACGCTGATTCATCACTAAAAATTAAATTGTCAAAAAATATATCGTTGTTTGCAATTCTATCCATCATTTTCCACATAAATCTGCAGCCGAGTAACTTTGTCATCATCTGTAGTATGTTGAATCACGGTTAGGTTTAGTGCTTCAAGTGCAATCGTTTATGAAATACGCGTCAAACAGTCGTTTGTGGAATGCCAATTTCACGTGACGCACGTCGACTTGATTTTTTTCGGATTAGGTGCAGAGCTTCCTCCCAGTTGTTTCACAGCAGCTTAAGGGACGCGTGGATGTCCTGGTGCTTTTGTAACTTTAACACAGCAATCTGTCTCAACGAAGATTTGGTGCCAAGAGAATAATTGTATGCGTACTACGAGATTTCCTACCGTACTCTCTAAGAAATTACGTTGCACTGCAGTTTCTAAATCGAAATCGTGAAACCAAAACATTCAGGGAACACGTTCCACTCTAGTAATTGTAATCAATTTTAATAACACTGGTGTGACAGCACTGGTGGCAGAAATTCTATACCAAGGAACTATGCTAGTCAGACTTGATATCTTTTTCCGTGAGATACGATCTCAACCGAATCTCTAAGTTATCTAAATAGATTTTTATTTGCTTTTACAGCTGTTAAATCCTTTTTGAATCAACCGTAAATGAATATTAGTAAAAAAAAAAACCTTACTAAAAAAAAATGATCAGCAGAATAAAAAATATTAATATACTATGATTACTACAAATTAATTATAAATAAATAAGAATATTTCAATATGAAATACACACGATACCATAATCGGTTCGTTAAAGAGTAAAAAAGAAATTACTAAGTAACATAATGATACAGACTTTGCTCTCTGGCGAGCAAATCGGGGAGTGTGTAAAATAGACATAATCAAATGAATAAAATCAAAACAGACGTATTAAGTAGGCGTATATGAAAATAACATGCATTAGTTACCCGAGCGCGTATGATATAATTAGAATAAAATATACGCAAATTGAAATACAAACAGCTGCTAGTTTAATTAAGGAACAATTTTTTATTTAGATTTATCATTTAGAGAATATCTTTTCTCTTAGTTTTTTGACTGCAACTTGTAAAGCATTAATTTTAATAATTATATTTTCAACTATTAAGCTACTTTTTTCTGCGTTTCATCATACGCATTACCTCGCATTACAATAGATATCTGGATAATAATATTAATAATTAATTTCTTTTAATTATTATCAAACATCCGGAGAATAGATACAAAATTAACAATAAAAATAACAAATTTTTTTTTTTTTCTATTAAGACTGAAGTTAAAAAAAATGCAAAATTTTCCGTGTAAAAAATTCCCCTTTCAAATTGCAAATAATAATTTTACAAAGGTAAAATTTTAGAAAGTAAAAAGGAAAAAAAAACGGTTTTTTTCTGACCAAGATTTTTTTAGTGATATGTTTCTACTCTTCGTTCTTTTCAAATTCAGCAGCAAAGTTTTATTCTTAAGATGTTTATTACAACACCCTTAAAGCCTAGTTTCATATATAAAAACTTCTACAAATTTTACCACCTTCATATCTCTCTATTAAAAATAATTAACTAAATCAACCAACCAAATTATGTATCCACAAGATTCTTCCTTAAATTTCTCATTTTATATTCGTCTTCATTATGAACTTTTGTCAACTTTTTTTTTTTTTTTTTTTTTTTTTATCTTCAGAGGATGAGATGACTGAATTGTAGCGTGTGTGAAAAATGTCATACCTGACCGGGATTCGAACACGGGACCTTCGGATGAAAGGCCGAGACGCTACCACTCGCGCCACGGAGGCCGGCGAACGTTTGTCAACTTAGCTAATTTCCACCATTATTCTGCAATACAAGAATGCAAAAGTACTAGTTGTTTTTTCCTTTCTGCTTAATCTACCCTCCATATTTTGCTTTTAAAAAAACTCTATCTCCACACCAATACTTTAAAGAAGAATCTTTTTTTTTGGTAAAAAGACTTCTGTTATGTAGGAAAGTTCTTCTTCATTGTGTCAATCTGCTTTTGATATCTACATTACTTTGTCTATTCTTTGTAATATTACAACTATCTTAACAAGAAAATTACTTAATCTCTGTTACATTATGTTTATACATTTTAATAAACTTCCATTACCCTCATTTCTTACATTATCTCCCGTTTTTAATCTTATTTATCTCTCCGATTTAATTTATTTATTCACGCTTGAATTAGATTTAAATAAACCGTTTCAGAGGTTTTTTTTTTAAATTTTTCTAACCGACATACTTTTCCAATTGTTTGTATCTAATGATACAAATAGCAATGCTAAAAGAGATAAGGATAACAAAAATTATAACTAGCCGGCTCGTCTAGACGTAACCATGGACCCTCGGAGCCAACTCAGGGGAACCTTGAGGCATTCCCAAGTAGGGTCCAAGGGGCATAACCCATGGCTGCAGAGCTTGCTTCGCTTGCCATTCCCAATGTGCCAGGGGGATCGGCGCCTTGGACACCAGCAGATCTTGATTCGGTCGCCATTCCATCTACTCAGAGAATTCCATCCCCCCCCCCCCGTGGACCCCCGAATTGTACGTTATCCTCATGGTTGTGAGAATAATACTGATAAATAACAATTAACGTATTCAGGCTTTATAGAAACCTGAAAAAGATATTAAATTTCAGAGTAATTGTAATTAAGTTAACTAAAATACACACACCTTCGACGACGAAAAATCCATAACTTATTTTTTGCCACGGTGGCAGAAATATAATAATGAAGTAAAAGGATTGACTATTTTTTCCTGAATGAACATCTTTAAATTCACAACTTCACCCATCATGTGGGGGGAGGGAAAAAATAATGAATATTTTTAATATCTTAACCTTCAAGGGAGTTAGGGCCTCGGTCGATGGTTTAAAACCTTCTCAGGGATAACTCGAATGTATCCTGAAAATTTTAAAAGGACCGATAAGTTTGAATCTCGCGTGATGCGATAACAGATTTTTTTAATCGAATAACCGTGATCTGTGCGATCGAGATTTTAATCGATCCAATTTTCGATTGTTTAACAATCATTGATTTTACGATTGTTTAAAATCATAAGATATTATAAGAGTACCCCATTCGACCCTCCAAACAACGTCCCAGGGGCACCACGTTTTTTACCAGCTGATGGTGATAATTGGTCTAGCCTCTTACGAGGTCCACGCATACCTCAGCACTCCAGCCTCACATGCAATCCCCACGGGAAACCAATTATTGTTAATCAGATTTTTTTTTTTTAATTTAAATTTAAAAAAAATTTATTTAATATTATTTTATTTGACATAAATTTAATTCTATTATTTTTAGAAGGTTATTCATTCGATCGATTCAAATCATTCAATTCAAACCCAGCTCATAACAATGATACAGACTAACAATTCATTAATTCAACTCATTATTCAACCGAAAAATCTCTTTTATTACATATTTTCCGAGATGAAATATATTTAAAAATATTCTTAATTATGCCAAGAAAAATTAATAAAGATTTGGTTGCGGTTCATCGAGTAGTTTCTTATTTATCCGGAATAAACAAAAACCCTGTTCCTCTTCATATATTAGTATAGATTATAAATAAAATTTTTTATCATATTGGAATCTGTGACGTTTAGTACATTTATTAAACTACTGAAATAGATAACCACCTGTCAGTAAAAATTATTTTTAATCAATTCTAACCTATTTATTCAGTATTTTTCCAATTTCATTTCGATTATTCTAAAATTATTTATCGATTTATTTCAGTAAAAATTAATTAAAAAATACTAACTTCTAAATCAAAAAGTCAAAGAAAGCAATATTATATATTTAATACATTGAAAAACATTAAATTTTACAAATTTAAATAAAAATATATTGAAATAAAAAAGGTATTTGTTTAAGTACTTAAGTAGACAAATCAATTTTTTTTAAATTACTTTGAATTTTTTTTTTTAATATACATATTAGTTATTTGATGAAGTAAAATTATAATTAATTGATAAAATCTAACGTGCTTTGTTGAGTTTTTCAATGAAACAAAAATTTCAATCAAATTTAAAAAAAAATTAATTCATTTATAAAAAAAAAAAATAAATAAGAAGATTATATAGATATATATTATGAATTTCAGAGTTAATAAATTGCACAAACTACATATTTATAAACGAGAAAAAAAAAGTTTAATTCAAACAGATGATACACGTTTACGAACATTTACCAAATTATTCATTGAAAATAATATACTCGTACATACAGAAACAATTAAATCGTTTGAAAGTGAACAAGCATTGGTTTTATTATGACTTAAAATGACAAACATTAATTAAATCAATTTATAAACCAAATTTAAATCAATATTTAATAAATTATATGACAAATCCAATACTAAATAAAATCTAATTAAACAGTAAAAAATAATATCAGTAATTGTTAAATCAATTTCATTCCTTGAAAATTCGTAGACAATAATAGGTAAACCAAACCGATTAATGTTAACAATATTTTTATTTTTTATTTTTCATAAAATTAAAAAAAAACTAAAGTAAAATAACATTTATAATTAATTTCATTTTATTTTAGGATGATTGTATCACGTCTTAATATCAAAATGTACCTTATACAATAATGACAAAAACGTACAATACTAAAATTAATTGGCTTAAGAGTGACAGGAGGAAATTACAATGTATTGTCCACCGAACGGATGACATGATTTCATTCCGCTAACAGAGATGGGAACAATAAAGAGAGACTTCCCTAACGTAAAATTGCCCGCCTACTTCACCGACTAAAGAGAATTCCCTCTATAGCGATACCAAATGATAAACTACTGTGGGGAAACCTTAATGATACTAATTATTACTAATATATCATTAATAACAATCAATATAAATATATTTATAGAATTCTAATTCCTGTAAATGCTAAATTTGACTATTACATTGTACTAATTTAAAGACAAAACAAATATATTAAAAATTAAAAAAAAAATGACTGCCAAAAAAAAAAAAACATTCCTCCTTAATATACGTTAATTACTAATATAGGATATTTACAGAGCGTGCGGATGAATATTTGCATATAGAATTTGTATACAGTATAATTCATTGTCAATTTTTTTAAATTTATATATATATATATATATATATATATATATATATATACCGGTATATACACAGTATGAAAAGTTCCCGAATTAAATTAAATAAAAATACAGGTTTAAAGATAAAAGAGTTTATTCACATCAGTTCTACACGTAAAACCCTTCTTGCTTACACACTTGTTGCAGCGCCGTTAGAGTCCGACAAACGCTCTGGAGAAATCACTCTAAGAGATCGCCTTTTAACTGCTTGGTGCAAGCCCTTTGGGTGGCCGGAATGTCGTCGAGAAAGTGAGCTTTCATCTTCAACTTGAGATTCGGGAACAAAAAATAGTCTGCTGGAGCCAATTCTGGTAAGTAGGACGGGAAAGATAAGACGGTGATTTCATTTACAACGTAATAACGTGTTAAAACTATTGCCATGTGTGCTGAAGCCAATTGCCCGAATCCTGGTACACGGACCGGATTAGACGAATGCGTAACATCACGCGTTTCATTACTTCCAAGCAGAATTTAGAATTCACGGTTTGACCAGTTGGGATAGTATGACCGGTTTCGCGCGCATTTTCCCAATTTTTCGGTGTGAACAGCTGTTCACGGCCTCCAGCTTCGTTCTTGATCATCCAACGATTCTCTACCGTCTTTAAAACCCTTCCATCACGTGCATATTGACGAGATCACCAAATGCTTGCTATATTGTAGAATAAGTTTCAACGAGAGATTTTTGAAGTAGAAAACAAAATTTTATAGGGCTTCCCTGTTCCATGTCACGATCTCACTTGTGTGAGATCGCGACATATTAACACAACGTACGCAGTCCGAACGTACTCGGTAACTCGAGACTAAACTGACGAAACGTAATGAAATTTTGTACACACACTCGTCAGACATCGTACGTACTGCATAGTTCCATGGTTGTCCAAGAGATGACGCTACTTGTATCGACTACAGAAATTTAGTTCGGAAACTATTCAGACAATTGTGTATATGTGTGTGTACATACAGAGCCTGTGACACTCCGGTAACGTTAGGATTTCAACGCGGAGTCATGTATATAAATCGATTCAGCACTTCAACTGCTACTGTGTAACGAACAAACATACATACATACATACACCCTAAATATAGTACACTTTTTTTTTGGGGGGGGGTACTCCTGTAAATAGAGTTTGTTTTTATCAATAAACCAGCTTTGTTAGGATCATAATTTGAACCAATTTACTTTCTTTCTTTTTTTTAATATTTACTGAAATTAATATAATATTATATTATAATATTAATATATATATATATTATATATATATATATTATATATTAATATATTATATTATAATATTAATATTATTAATATAATATTTACTGAAAGACAAAACCACTCTACAGAATATAAAGATAGATAAACATGACTTACGGAAATATAAATGATCATTAATGAATCATTCTTACGTTATACTAGACTATATAAATATTTAGTTGAGCTGTACTAACCAATATTTTCCTAACAACTTCCTAACTTTTTTTTATCTCAATGCGGAATTCACGTCCCCAAAAAATAATAACAATAATAACCACGTTTTTATTAAACGGCCATACGATTCATTTGAATTGTCTAATTAAACTATATAAAATAATCGATAAATAATTTAATTATAACAGTTATAATAAAGTAAATATCCAGAAAATAAAAGAAGAAAATATTCTACTAAATATAAATTATACTTTGAACATAATAGAATAAATATTAGAATATTAGAAAAATAATAGAATAAACTGTAGAAAATAACTTTATGTTTTTTAACTTTCAACAGTGGAAAATAACTTTATATCAACAAATTAAAATATCTTACAGTTGAAAAATTACATATAACAATAATTTATACTAGTAATTTAATAATTCAAGTCTACATTTAAAATACAGTATCTATATTCACATTATGCTATGAAAAGCAATACAATATTTTCATAATTTACTGACAGAAGGTAATGGCAGCAGAATGGTTCATTTTATTATATCAATAACTGACTAGATAATAACATACATCTTTATATAATTTTAATATTTTAATTTAAGTTTGTTTCATATATATATATTTATAAATTGTATTAAATAACGTTCTTATAAAGCTGTTATCTTTTGGAAAAGAAAATAATAAAAACAATTGAAAAAAATGAGATTAATAATAAAAAGTAATTATATTCTGCTGCTAGGACGTAAAATGTAGAGAGTGGAAAAATTAAAAATGTACCTTCGTAAGGTGATATTTCTTGATAAAGCGCTTCCGAAGTGCACTACTTATGCAATAATGCACAATTTTTTCATAAAAAAAAGCTCTCTTTAAAACGTACAAAAAAATTTATATATTTTAAGATAATAAAATATATTTTTACTAGTTCTTCGTCGCAGCTTCTTTTGTGCTATATGATTACTTGTGTTTCCGGTATAGATCTATCTTTTTATTTTATGTTTTTTTTTGTCAAATAACCGGAGGAAGGGGCAGCTAGTCACATATACAGTAACAATGCCAGTGACTACGTTGGTTCAGCCCTGTATTCCTTCGCACCCCCTTAAAAAAAATCGAAATTAAAAAAAAACCCGAAAATTGTTTTTAAATATTTATCTGAAAAGTATTTTTAAACCCAAATCAACTGAATATCTCGTTTAATATAATCGGCATTAGGAAAATTTATAATCATGTTTCAAAATTTGTTTTATCTTCCTTCACTCCCTTTCAATCGAATTACAAAAATCTAGAAATCGGTTTGTTCACATGAACATTAAACTCATCAAAAATCAGTTTGATTTCTTCAGTTATTACCGAGAAATTTAAAAAAAATAGCAGGGTTTCAAAGAAAATTCAAAAATCAATTTTAACCCTTGAAACTCGGAATTTGAAAAATTCTAGAAATTTGTTTATAGATGAAAATTGCACACAAAAATAAATCAAGCTGATATTTTCAGTTGTTATCGAGAAATTAGAAAAAAAAATAGTATATTTCATTATTTCCCCATTTTACCACTTAAAATTCGAATTTCATAAAATCTTTTCTTAGTGTGCAATAACTCAATTACGAAGAACATAAATACAAATCTTCATAAATTTATCTTTAGAAGTTTTTGTTTGACGTTGTTTTGCTTATGATAAATCACTCATGATATTTTGTTTTCAATTTAAATAAGATATAAGAAATCTATTGAAAATATTTCTACTAAAAAATATATTAAATGCGGCTCGCTGTAAGAAAAGAACATGAGAATTTAGGGCTTCACCAGCTAGCGGCCCAAATGAGAAGTGCAGGACGGTAACGAATATTTAAACATTTTAATAAATAATTTTTAATTTCCCGAATAACCGTAACCTCTTATATCCAGAGCACCTGATGCACGGAAGCGTTATCCGTCAAATTAATAACAAATACCCCGATTGAATTTTCAAAAACCGGAAAATTGTTTGCAGAGATATTATAAGAGCGCCCCAATTCACCTCCAAAAATAGCTCCCAAGAGGCACGCCGTTTGTTACCAGCTGATAGTGATGATCGGTCTAGTCTGCCACGAAATGCTAGCATACCTCATTCTAGCCAGACACGCAGTCCGCATGAGAAACCCATTTATTACTAAACAAAAATATTTTAAATTTATTTAATATTATCTTATTTAGCGTAAATTTAATTTTATTATTTTGGTAATATTATTTATTCGAATCATTCAGTTCAAATCCAGCTCATACAGTGAACTCACAGTTTACAATCTCAGTGAAGCACAGTTTATGCTTCACCCGACAAATCTCTACTACTTCTATATAATTACTATAAAGTTAATATATAGTAATATATTTTTTTTCGAAATGTTATGCCTTCTCAGTTATGCCCAGAAACATGGGTAATAATTTGGTTGCGATTAATCAAGTAATTTTTTTTGTTTATCCCGAATAAAACCCGCTTCCTCTCTATATAATAGCATAGATACAGATAAAATAATAACGAAAGTAAAATGTTTTTTAAACTTGTGGTAAATAATATAGTTAGCTATATTTTTATTTACACTTGAGTAGTACTATTTCTTTTTCCATAAATACCATAAAACCTACCGGAATAATTACGTTTTAAAGAAGCATTGGTAATCCGTACCAAAGAAGAAAAACATCATTAACAGCAAATAATTTAAAAAACGAATACAATTGAAAATGATCGCATTCCAATTCAAAGTCTGAAAAATAAAACAGGCTATTAAAAATAAAAATAGAATAATGTTATACCCATTTTTTTCTTTCAAAATAACTAACGATCATAGATAAAATATATTCCTTTTAACACAACGGTGTTTTTGATACCTTGACCCCTTTAACTTCATCTCAATTCCTTCTCTTATCGATCAAGGACAAAAGCCCTAGTGCTGCTTTAGTTCTTTCATATAAAAATTGGCATAGGGTGGGATACAGTACGTCTTTGTATATATAAGGGTGGGAAGGTCGCGAATCGGTTCATTCTATTAAAAACCGGTTACACAGATGAAGGTCAAGCCACCCCCTTTCCCACGCACTGACCGGCCGCCCTTCTTTCATTACGCACTGCTGCAAGTAGAAGCTGCTGCAGCAAGCGATCATCTACGTTATTTAAAAATAAAAAATAAATAAAAAAAATAAAACAAGAAGTAAAAACTACGCAATAGGTCTCTTCTAACACCGATCCCTTCCATCTGTTTATATAACGTACAGTTTATATTGCAGTTTCAACAACCTACCTTTATATCAGATAGCATATCCGTCGGATACGCAATGTGAACCAACTTTTCTATCGATCTTATACTGAATTTATACGAAATGCTTACAACTCCTTTAAATATCATCATCATCATTATTATACATGAAAAACTGTTGGTCTTTTGAATAAAAATAAACTTATTGAGAATTTTTTGTTGAATTACTTGATGTAGTTAAAAAAAAAAATATATATATATATATGATGTGGACACCACAACGATTTCCTTCCAAGAATAATACGATTCTGTATTATAATTTTCAATTAACATCTATTGCATATACACATATCTAATAATATATCTCTTTTTCTGTTTTAGCCTCCGGAACCACCGTACGGTATCACTTCAGAGGATGAGCGAGGATGACATGTATGAATATAAATGAATTATAGTCTTGTACAGTCTCAGGTCGACCACAGCTGAAATGTGTGGTTAATTGAAACCCAACCACCAAAGAACACAACCTAGTGTCCTCAACTTAGTATTCAAATCAGTATAAAAGATTAATCCGTACGTAATAATGCCTATTAAATTACATATACACATTTTTAAAAGTCCATAAAATTTTATTTCAGTAACAACTTACGATTTTTTCCTTTGTTTTTTTTTATTGTTACTATTTATTATAAGTATTTTTCCACAATCATCTTCCTTATACTAGTAGAAGGAAGTAAAAAATAATATATTTTAAATTATAATGTTAAAATAAGAAATACAATTTTTAAATATGTTAATAAGGGAGTTGAAATTGACGTCTTCTTTTGTGGAGGGAGTGATACATTTTGGAGTAAGGATTTGTTATTTCGATAAAAAAAATTACAATAATTTTCTCTAGGTTTTAATAAACTGAACTGTTATTAAGCAAAGAAGGGAAAAAAGTATTAAAAATCTTGTCATATAGTGAAGGTCATTCGTAAACGTCTATCCTTTGCTAAATTAATTTTAGCTATATTGAAAACCCATTATCTTAGGAACTATTAATGCTACACAGCCTTCAAATTGTTTCTGGATACTTGTATTCTTAGTAGATTAGATGCATCTAGAATTATAACTATAAACCACTTCCCTAATGAAATACAAATTAATAATAATAATTTTTTTTTTCAAATTTTTTTTAGGAATTATTTTTTTTTTTAACAGAATTGTTCACTTACTTTCAAAATTCTACTGAGTTCTATTTGTACTGAGTTATATTTATATATAAAATAATTTAAAAAAAATTCAAGCTGTTATCTTCAGGGGTTCCTAAGATAATGGGTCATAAATTAAAAAAAAAATGATTTTTGAAAAACGAGATTTAAAAATTACATAAACAAGTTTTCTAAATTTCCTGTTTTAAGACAGCTTTAAATCTTCAAAATCTGCGTCATCAATGATAGCTTCCAGACTCTTCTAGCTTAAGCTTTTTATTTCTGCTTTTGCCTTTTTCTGCATTTCTTGAAGTTTTTTTTCCGCCTCGGTTATCCGTTCCTCGTCAATCTTTTGTAAAATTTTGATGGTATTAAGAACCGGATTGATTTCAAGATGCTGTAAATTTTCATACTTGATAATGTCAACACTATCAAATGTTGACATTATTATCACGTACTCAAAACTCAGATGTTTTCTTACCCATATAATTATATTTTGCCAACCGGTTCCAAATTATGTAATCGATAGACTATGAAGTTCTGCGTTTGACCATGGAGACATTTTTTCAACAAATCTTCAATAAATAAACTTTAAAATATTAGCTTTATTATAACTTGAAGAAAAGACATTGGGAGAGAAGTTTTATGTAAAATCAATTTTTACTGTTAAATTTCTCAGTTTTACTAGCAAATCTGAGCGTCGTTGTTTGCAAAACAGTTGTGACGCGATTAAAAAAAAAAATCATAAAACATTTATTTGTTAACACACTGATATGAATCTTATTGCAAATGACTTTTTGAACCCTCATTAGTTATTTTTTTTTTTTTTTTTTGTTTAACCTCCGGAACCACAATTAAGTATATCTTTAGAGGGTAGAGATGAATGAATTGTAGCGTGTATGAAAAATGCCATGCCTGACCGGGATTCGAACCCGGGACCTCCGGATGAACCCTTACTAGTTAGTTACGAGTTCCCTGATATTATTTATATGGATATGTATCTTAGAACTTATTAGATAAATAAATAAAGTACTTGTAAGGAAAAAATTCTCCTCTACCCATTTTTTAAAGCAACTAGTTGTCCCTTGAGAAAATATACCAGTTGTAATTTCGAAAAAGAAAATTTATCCTATTATACGAAATGTTTTTTTGTTTCTTTTAAAGTATTGAATTTGACGAATGTCGCATGGTAAAAATGGATGTTTATAGGAAACAAAAGTGAAGAAAAACGTAGTGTCTAAAGCGTAGTAACAGAGTGAAATGGCTGTTACATGGCAGTTGATTACGTCAAATAAGAGTAGACCACGGATTGGTTCTATAGGGAAAAATTTTTATGAGAAATCGTTATACATACATCGTTACGCTTAACAACAACGAAAGTTATCTCGCTTCGCACGGTTAATGCGATTAAATCAACAAAAAAATACAAATTCTATTTTAATAAATATCATTAAAAATACGCAATAAAATGACTGACAAACAATCTGTACAAAGAGTTGAATCATTCTTGACCTATTTTAAAACTATTGTACGTATGCACACACCCAACAAACAACAATGAAATGCAATAATAATAAAATAATTAATAGGACAAATGTAGCAATATAAATGTAAGCTGTAAGACAAATGTAAGCAAGTTCAAAAAGGTAAAACGCAGTTCAACAAGAACGGTTATAAACGTACTGCAAATATAGTAATGTATATTAAACGTTCAAAGATACACGCCCGCTCAAAACACTGTGTGCTTATTTCTGTAATAGAAGTTATTGTATACAATAATAGTCGGAAACCATACAGTACCAGCACCCGACATAACAAAAACCTCATCGTTCCAGGATACTGTAGTTTAAATTCTTAACCTACATTAACATTGTGGAATTGTCTCTCTTTATTTTTGCCATAACTAAGTGTTTACCAAAATGATTTCACAATTTTATGCGATTTTTCAAGAAATAATTATTAAAATAAAGAATTTTTTTTTTAATTAAAAGAAAATGGGTGTTAGTAAATGTGAATAGTAATGCAAAACGACCATTGTTATGTAGAGAATTAATTTATACATAATTAAAATATTAAATAAATTTTTCTATTTTTCCAACTGATAAATATTTTTTGGCAATGTTCAACTTTCCATATCAGTTTCAACTAAATATCTCAAGATATATCTTAACAGAAACACATAAAAATCATAGGAAACCATTACAAAATGGGTTTCAAAACCTGTTTAGGAAACTTCAGGGCCCAAAAATAGGAGCAAATTCTCAATTCGAATTAGATTTATATGTTCTGATATACATATTCAAAAAAACCTACTCTTCACCAAATGGAAGGAATTCAAATATATTTTTGTTATCTTGTAGTAGATATTCCTGTGGTGGTACCATTGTAGTAACTTTTATCCAATTAAAGTGATTAAGATTTTTTAACGGTATATTAAATTCTCCTGAACCTTTTTTTTTCGTCATAACTGATTAACATTGATATGTTATTCTTTAATGACGTAAAAATCTGATTTCAAAAAATAAATTGACATCATACTCAATACGTCAATATGTCAAATTGTTTCGCGCAAAAATGCAAATATAGGAAAAACGTTTTACATTCCTCTTTAATTTAGACTTTCTGAATTGGGAATTTATAAAAAAATATGCTTTTTTTCAATTTGTTTGTATACGGCTTGTTTGTTAACGATTTAATACTCGATTAACGATTTTTTACTCTTAATGATTTAATAAACGTATAGATACTTAATTAATAATTTCATTCAGCAGGCTGGTTATGTCAACTAAAGACCGACCAATAATAAAAAAAAATAAATAAATTAAAAAAAAACCAATAATAATATATATGTATATATATAAATTCAAAAATTTAAAAAGGTGATTCAAAAAGGACAATTTAAAAAGATATAAAAATTTAATGAGATAACTTACAGATTCAGTTGAGGTCACATTTCACAGAAAAACACAAGTTTGTCATCCAACATTTACAGTGCTTTGATATGGCTTTCATTTATAATGCGATATACATCCCAGTTGAAGTCGATTTGATTCCAGACTGTAACCACCAAATCGGGCGTTACCTCAGACGTTAATTCAAAGCAGTGTTAATTCAAAGTCTTAGCTCAATAAGATTGGCAGGAAAATGTGGCACCAAAATCCGATCTTTAATGAAAACCTACAAGAAAAGATCTAGCGAGATCAAATCTGGAGAACGAGGTGGCCATGCGATTGGGCCTTCACGACCAATCCACCGACCTGGAAATCGAGTATCAAAAAAATCTCGGACATCTATGCGGTAGTAAGATAGTGTCCCGTCTTTGTGATAATAATGGTGTCTGTCTTATTCATCATCATCTAATTTTGCAATTAGAAAATTTTGAAGCATGTCCAGATAAAAGATACGATTTACGGTTGCCATATGTGTGATGCGGTTTGATGTACGACCGTATGATTGGCCCATTTTTATTTAAAGAGCCAACTATCATCACAGGGATTGTGTATTTAGACATTCTATAACTGTATGTTTTCCATACGTTGACCAAATTGAACAAAAATTGGGTGTGTGCGCCCCACACCCTTCAACATAGCCTTGGCGTTCGATGCACTCTTGATAAAAGATTCCCTAAACGTTCGATCGATAGGGCCGGTAATGTGCTTCGACATCCGAGAAGCCCAGATTTGACACTGATAAATCCTTTTCTATGGAGATACGTTAAAACACTGTCTTAAGTGAAAAAGTCAGTTACGCACAATATTTAAGACAACGGATCAAATGTACTTTTCATTTTGAAAAAAAATGTGTCTATTTAATTAAATAGGGGTACAAGGAATCATGTAATGTCCATATTAGATTTTTTTGTTATTATGGGCAAATTTTTATCTCTCTCGAATCTAAAATAATCCAACATTTATCGAGTTTTTTTTTTTTTTTGGAGGGGAGGTAATAACTCAAAAGATCAATAAAATAGAGCACTTTAAAATGATTTTATGTACCTTATTTTAATCTTCAAAGTAATATGAACCTTAAACAGGATAAGTAGTAAGAATAACAAAATGATAAACATGAATTTATATGTATAAACTTACATAACGTTACTAGTATAAAAGGCAAACTTACAAGTTGAATTTCAGAAATTTAATGTTATATTTGAATGCATTATATTTCAGTGAGTTTGGGGTCAATAAGGCAAGCACCAGACTAGCAGTAAGCTTCTGAAAGCAATTAAAATTGTTGCCAATAATACTGGCTCAGGAACACGGTCCAATGACTTTCTCTTCTCTACTCTAAATCTATATAATGAATGTATATATTATACATATATACGTTATTCTATGTACGATTAAAAGGTACTAAACAGTGAATCACATAAAACGTTATTATACCTCAGTCCTTTTAATAATAAGTTACTTTTGGCAAAACCACACGAAATTAAAAATATAAAACACAATAAAGATAATCTTGACAAATTACAATATAATTAAGTTTTTTTTTATCATAATGAACCGAAACAATAAATATTAAAACGTAATTATTTAACATTGCAAAAAAAACATTAAATTGTATACTTCAAAGAATAAAATATAAAATAAAGGGATACGAAAAAAATTAATGATAAGTTTTTATAATAATTACTTATAAACAGTATCGAGTACGTTTGATGTAAAACAGTATTAAAGTACCGTTAAAAATGATTTAATAATCTTTATTCGAAATACTAGCAGTCAACAGAGCGGCAGATAAAATTGAAAAAAAAATAAACAAAAATAAACAAAAAAAAAATGTAAATAAAAATTAATTTTTAACAATTTACTTAATTTTTTTTTTTTAAATCATCAATAGCTTCATTTATAATCGGTTAATTTTATTTTTTCCTTTCCATTACAAAATATTTTATCGCAATTTTATATATTATTTCCCAAGCATTTATAATTAAATATTAAAGTCCTTGTAAAAGATATCACTAACACCTCGGGTCAAACATAAAACTGTCTTAAACGATTTTTACCCGCTAAATATATACTTTACACATTTCAAAAGCTGAACTTCTTGTTAATGACTCCTATTTATAATGTGATATTAGACAAATTTTAAAGATTCTGATTTTAATTCATATGTACACAAAAAAATTTACTTTCATAAATCTAAATGACCGCTCAACAAAATAAACTTCTACGCCAAAACGGTGATGTACTTTGTACCAATTTGCTATTATATTTTAGTAGTTTCCAATTTTTGTAATATGAAATACATAAGTGATATCATAATGCGTACAATACGGAAAAATGCGTTTAATTTATATCTTAACCAGGATATATTTTTAGATTAGACAAATATATATACAGTATATACTCATGTTAACAACGCACAATTAATCATTTATTTAAAGCGCAGTAGCATTTAAAAACAATATGCCAGCTAAAACAGCTGATAACTCAGTTGTAGGACTTTCCCGTCACGCGAGTAAGGCCGCTTTCCGAGAAAGTCCTACAACTGTGAGTTGTTCCGATTCAAGGCTTGCACGCACAACTTAATTAAAAATATTTATAATATTATTGAAATATATTTTATAATTTAATTAATTCAATGATTCTAACTTAAGCGCGCGCGAGTGTAACGGTACTAGCGGCGACGATCGGCACTAATATAATTAACTAAACTAATGTAATTTCAAAACTTATGTAGAGAAAAAATTTAGCTTACACGGTCGGCAGACTATGTAGCTGCGACGTTTAACGCACCAGGTACCGAATCACCTAGGCGATCGAGTTCGAGACCCAGCCAAATCGAGTTTACTTATTTACACTTTAAATATGATTCAATTATTTAATTCTACCGCTCTCCTCTGACGTCACAACGTAGCATTACTTTACAGCATTTTTTTTTTTTGCGGGTGGGGGTGATAAGACGTGGAATTTGTTCTACTGATGGATTAACTGACACTCAAAGTCCGCGATCCAAGTGTCTTCAAAGTAACAACGCTTCAAGTATGTAACCCGCATGAATCACATAAACAGACATTCTACTCGTATTACGCATGTCTGACACGTGGGATTTTCAAATTAGCGTGCAATCATCCGTATTAGTGGTTTGTTAATAACGTTATCTAAGAACACAAATTGAAACTTAAATTTTCAACAAATTTTAAACACTTATTTAGAGTTTTATAAGAATTATGAGATTTTTTTTTCTAGTGAAGCATATATGGATCATAATTCATACGCAATTTTAACAAACATAAAAAATTTCTTGAAGAAAAAATTATTTTCTTATTTACTATTATTATTTATTATTACATTTTTTTTACTAAAATATATCTTTTAATAACAATAATAAAAGAAACTTGAGAGAATATATTTATCATATGCGATATAAATATTATTAGTTAAGAATTTTTTTTTTTTTTTTTTTTTTTTGTTTTACCTCCGGAACCACCGTTAGGTTATATCTTCAGAGGGATGAGATGAATGAATTGTAGCGTG
>JAAAKQ030141499.1:0-13219 GCA_010016005.3 Zanna intricata
CCGAGTGGTAGCGTCTCGGTCTTTCATCCGGAGGTCCCGGGTTCGAATCCCGGTCAGGCATGGCATTTTTCACACAATACATTCATACAATTTTTTCATACAATTTTCATTCATCTCATCCTCTTAACGGTGGTTCCGGAGGTAAAAAAAAAAAAAAGTTAAGGATGCGCGTTCGAGCGCACTCCGATCCGTTCGAGCGCCCGAACATGCACGAAGCCGCCCGAAGCCCGCGTAACGGCTTCGGGTAACGGACGCAATTTCGGTGAATGCCTCATGTTTTATAATGACGTACATGTTTTATACAGTTTTCCAATTTTTGCTAGCCCATTTTATTGGTGGCTTTTAAGCATAAATTTTTTTACATAAGATAATTTAAATATAGTATCTTCTAAAGTATGTAACTTTTGATTTGCTCCCAAATTAACTTAATTGGGATTGAGTTCACAATGATAGGCAGGTAATCAAAGCACGGTTTACCGCTGGATCTTTCTAACTCATCAATTTTTTACCACACATAAAAATTATTTTTAATACGTGAAATTCTTGGAAGTATTTGGACCTTATGTTCATCCTCCTCAAAAATCACACCTTTTCAACTAAGCCACATCTTGATATCTTTTTCCAAGATACGACTGGAATTTTTCCCTTTTTTCATAAATTATAAGGGTTGTTGTCTAAGAAAATAACCCGATTATCTTCCAAACAGGTAACACATCGCTAAACATTTTCTCAAAAGATATGCGCTTCATCTCATAATGATAGTCTCCTGTAGATTTAGATTCAAGAATCCAGAATCGACCATTGACAAATCTGGTATCCCTGTCGATATGCGTAATTATGAGACGCCTACCTTTATCCAGTGGAGCCTTATTGAAGCTGGTAAGTTTCACAAAAAGGCTTCTTTTGACAAATTCAGAGCTTTATTTTTCCAAACAAAACTTTTCATGTGGTCTTTGTTGATCCAAGTTTCATCCATATAATACATTGCACACTCTTCTTGACTCAATTTCTTTATCTCAGATAGGTAATGTTTTCACCATGTAATGATATTATCTCTATCAAATAAAGTATTTTCCATATCGTTTTTTCCTATTTAAAATTCATACTTTTTAAAAATTTATAAAATGCTGTGCTTCAAACATTTTGTAGATTGTTATCGTCATTTACAACTCTTTGTCTGCTAAGTAGTTAGTTTAGAAAATAAAATTTGTGTACTTTTTTTATGAATCGCGTTTTTATAGAAATTATCAACTTTTCCTTCAGTTGACCTGCAGGATTTTGTTTTCTTAGGAGACCGTAATTCATTAGTAGATTTATACCTGAAAACCACATTGTACAATGAAGCAGTACAACTTCCACTTATGTTTGCAGTTTTATTAACAACATCCTATATCAACATCATTGGATTACTCTATAATTCGATTTTATAACCACATGACTTAGGGCTTTTTTCGCGGTTTTTTTTCTGGAAAGGATATCAATAATCATGTATTATTATTAACTGAATTGGTACCAGTCATAATATCAGAAAATTGATACAACTTGTCATACAGACACAAATATAGGAATACTCTACACTCATTTTCCAGTAAACTTTAAAAAAATGCATTATATTAACTTTAAATAACATTGGAGTAAATAAATAAGTAACAGTGACAAAAGTTAAACATGAGAACAAAAGAGTGATCATGTGAAAAGATCAAGGGTTTTAATGGAGCTGAGAAGACAACATATAAACGTTTTATTACATAACTACTGTTTGACTTATTCCTGGTGCGATTGGTAGCATCTCAGACTTTCATTCCGAGGTCCCGGGTTCAAATCCCCGGAATGATGAGTAATGATTATAGTGTTGTATATAGATATGGGTGCATTGTAAATCGTCATTGTTACACAGGATTTGACTCAGAACAATCATAACCAACTCACTTACACAAACGCAATGTTTATTTATTATTCCCTCGTTTACTTAACATAGTATAGGCCCATGTACAATATAATTACAAATAGGTTCATTACATATAAGTCCAAAGCAGCCTGTTATCTATTCAGATTCTCATTATTTGTGCTTTTTCAAACAAATTTTATTAATTTACTTAAAAAAACTTTTTTATAAACTTAAAGATGAGTAGTCCTCTAGTTTACCTTCTCTCTCTTTCTGTTTAGCCTCCAAAACCACCATAAGGTATTACTTTAAAGAATGAATGAGGATGATATGTGTGAGTGTAAATGAAATGTAGTCTTGTACAGTCTCAAGTTGACTATTCCTGAGATGTGTGGTTAATTGACCACCAAAGAATACTGGTATCCACAATCTTAGAATTCAAATCCGTATAAAAGTAATTGCCTTTACGAGGATTTGAACCTTAGAACTCTTGACTTCGAAATCAGCTGATTTGTGATAAGTTTAACCAGTATACCAGCTTGGTTGGTTAGTTTACACTTTCCTACCAATACAGTTTTTAACAGGAATAAAAAACTAGTGGATATTTTAATATACTCATAATTATATTTTTTCTATCAGAGCACAAACAATTATTGCAGAAAAACTGATTCATTAGTCAGTGGACAACTTTTACATATTGTTAACATGCTATGAACCTGTACATTCATCGCATACAGGTTTGTTATAATTAGAATTATTTACAAGTTTTTCTTTTGTATTTCTGAAGAACAGTATAATGTATGTAGCCGGAACCAGTGATGATTTTTCATTCAATCATTAGTATATGAAAAAAGATGGGTAATAAAACTGACATAACTACCTGTCAGAATTGTCTAGCAACAATTCTTTAATTATTCATGATACTTGAGATTAGGATAACTGAGTTAGGACTGAGATAACAGATTAGGATTTATGATGAAGTTATAAAACAGTTTAACTGATATAAATTTTAAATTTTAAAATGCATATGCAAGAAACATGCCCACACTCTTCACATTTGTTAGAAGTGAAAGCATAGCTATAAAAAGCTATAAAAAATTGACGTGTGTAATATGGCTGGATCAAATTCCTTTCCATAAGTCAGGTATAAAATATACCAAACACCTTACCTTAAAGGCTATATACTGCCTAGAATAGCAATAATCTCTCTATGAAGATTATTTTGTCATTTACATTTTGGAAGTCTCAGGTCTGGTTAATTTCACTGTATTTTAGGACCCAGGGTGACTACCAATGTGGGAAATTTCAGATAATAACATGAGGATTACAGTATTTATGACATAACAAATTACAAGAAGTATCTCATTAAGAAGGTCTGTTTTGCCTTAAGTAAATCAAGGTTTTTAATTTTTTTTTTTTTAGCAATGTTATTTGCTAATTTATTGCTATCTGTTCTTTTCTTTTCAGATCTACTCTTTTAATATGAACCTATTTATTGCATCCTTTATTCTTAATTATTTCTTTCATGTAATCTAATCTTTTCTTCTTCTGTTTATTTCCTATACACAATTTTATAATTAGATTAACTAAAAATAAATATGGGAGTATGTGAATCTATCCAATATAATACATCTTTTTATAAAATTGTGCTATAAATTGTATCATTTATGTATTGTCAATGAGGCATACATGCTCGATCTTTAATAAACTGCAAAAAAATTCTTATATTTTTGTTCATTACTCCTCTGATAATGTTGGACAATATTCTCCCAGAAACGGGGCTGATAATCATTTCGTATGTTTTTTTTGTTACCAATCATTTAATCACTCTTCGGTATGATATAATAATTCTTCTGGTATTAATTTAGGTACTTGTTCTCTAGTTATAAAATTTTCTCTCTCTTTATGTTATCAACCTCTTATAATCTTTTAATCTCTCCTTGGTCTTAACATCTTTTTCCTCTTTATTTATATTTATCAATCTTCTCTTAATGTTTTATTCTTTCTTTGATTTTAATATTTTCTTCTTCTTTATATTTATCATCTTCATACTATCAATTTAATAGGTGTGCAAGAAAGACATGTAGTGTCCACATCAGATTTTTTCTGTAAAAAGTACGTATATACTAAAAAAGACTTAACATACATAATTTATAACATTTGTCATTTTAATAAATATTTTTTCTAGGGAATTATTCACATAGTAAACAAGTAATTGCATAGAATTCTGGGGGAAATTAATCTGTTTCAGTCTCAACTGAATTTAATTATTTCTTTTTAGGAAAATGGAAACACACTAATAGAGAAAATTCAAACTAATAGTATATTTAGTAAATGTGGTAATTATAACAAATATTTAATTTATTTACATGCTAATTACCAAATCCAGATAAACAAATAACAATTAAGTTAATTTTATAAATGTATATATAAAAGTAACAAAAATAGAATGAATAAAAAAATAAATGGTTCCCAAAAACATTGAATAAATAAATATGCTTTAGTTATTTCCACTCAACTGCTTTTCTTCACTTTATCACTCCCTTTTATACATTTAACAAAGTAACAGATATATATTACCTTTCTTTCACATTCTGCTAGCTAAATCCTACACCTATCACACGTCACCCATACATAATATGAAACGCCTCTACACCAGCTTGAGGTTTTCTATTTTCTGCCAAATGGTTTTCTATATAAATTGATGTGATCTACTCACTGACATGTTGAAATGCAAAACAAAATCCTCAGTTTCAAATGTATAGTACTTATTCATCCTTAGAAAATGTATTTTATAATGGATAGCAGTTTTTAACAAATTATAATAAACATATTAAAGGAAGATAAATTACAAATTTTATAATTAATAAACTGGTAATATTTATCAATTTATTTTTTTTTAGTTAATACAAATGGAAGAATTTTCAGCCCTAAATTAGTTGACAAAAGAGAAATTTTATATATTTTTTTATGAATTCCAGTACTTAAAAATTTCAGGAAATAGTACTTTTAAATAATATGAATGAAAAAAGCAAAAAAAATGTTAATAGGTTATTCCTATGTTTATCAGAAATAACCTATATTTACTGAGAGACTTTAAACAATATTGAGCATTGTTTTAGTTCAAATGAATGATTGTTAACCTAAAGTGTCTGTAACAGAACCAACATATTTTGTCACTGTATCAAGAGTACATTTATTACCTCAAATTGGTGTAATACTGAGTTCAAAACATTCTATTAAGAAATTATATATATGTATATATATATATATATTTAATTGTAAAAAATCAAATATACAGATTTCACTATTTTATTTTACATATAATCAGATGTTTTTCTGTAATTCCCTTTTCTGAAAAAGAGGAAGTGTATATAATACTTTGTTCCCTGACAAAAAGGAGTAAATTAATACATTGTTTTACTTAATCTTATGACTGATTTAATCTTAGTCTTTCTTATAACTATGATCCATATAATGACCCAATATCCTAGGACAGGTACATGAACTACTAGTCAGTTTTCTAATAAAAATAATATTTATATAGTCATTCAATGTGAGAGGCTGAGTGAAGATATTACTTTTAGTGTTGGCTATAACGCACATTTCGATAAGCTTGATGTACAACAAACAATATACTTAGCTCAGTAAAGAAAGCAAAGAAAACATTTCACTTCTCCCTTTCCTAATAAGCTTGGGATGAGGTTACTTGTTATTCTTAAGAGAACTATGCTATATTTTAGAGGTCTCATATTAAGTCATTTACAGTATGTCACTTCACAAAAAGAAAGAAAAAAAGAGATGTGTCACTTCACAAAAAGAAAAGTTAAATATGTAAATACACATCCATCTAACTTTTATAATGTAAATTTTTCCATAAAAAAAAAAAAAAAAAATTGTAATAATTATTGTAAAATATTATAAAGAAAATTAGGATTTCTCTTTTAAAAGTAATTAATTTTATTCAATAACTTAAGTTGAATTGTGGGAAAACACTTATTAATTTTAAATTATAATTTTTAATTAATTACCAATAAATAAAAGTTAATTGTACAAAGTAATTAACATAGGCTGGCCTCCGTTGTGTGAGTGGTAGCGTCTTGGCTTTTCATGTGGAGGTCCTGGGTTCAAATCCTGGTCAGGCATGGCATTTTTCACACATGCTACAATTCATTCATCTCATCCTCTGAAGATATATATACCTAACTGTGGCTCCGGAGTTTAAACGAAAAAAAAAGAAAAGAAAAGTAATTAACATAAAAGATTTTCTTATAGCAGATTCAATATTTCTATGGGCATGAGTTGTAAAAATAGTACTTATTAAAAATATACAGAAAATATGGGCAAATGATTTCTAGTGAACACAAATTAAACTGTTTTTGTTTTGTACTTTTTATTTTATCTACTTCATATATTTAGTAACTTCACATACTATTACATAGCTTCTTTGCTGTTACTACACAGATTTATCAATTTTTTTTAATATAATCCAGCTTTAATCACATTATATTTTGAACATTTTTATGAATGATTTTTAATTTTTTTTTAATTCTGTATTTTGTGTTGATGTTTTGATAAAAAATTTTGCCTTAAATTGTACAGGCAAATTTCACAAAGCACTTTTTGTCCTTTATAAAATAATAAACCTACCATTTTGTTCCAGATGTGATATATATATAATTAATTTTTTTTTTGTGTATTGCTTTATTTACAGTCAGTAACAATCAAACTATAAGTACACTGTACAGAGAAATAATGACATGAAAGGCAGGCATCCAGTGTTAGATATTGAGACTATGTAAAGGTAAACAAAGTACAGTTCAATAAAAAGTGTAACGAATAAATATATAAATAAGCTTCATAAAGTACACACAATTCAACAATTAACTGTTAAAAGAAAAAAGAAAATTTAAATGCTCATAACTGAACATTGATAAAGCGAACAATAAAAGTAAATGTTAACAAAACAGAGCAACAAGCAGTAGAGCAAAAAAAAGTCATATATGCAAAGAAGACACATTATAACAAATTAACACAAGTCAAATAAGAGAAACAAAGTTAAAATCATGAAACTTAAACAATCCATAATTCTTAAACAACAAAAGAAAAGAATTCACATTACTAAATTAAAATAATTCATAAATAGTATCAGCAAAATTTCAGTAAGAAACGGACAATATTCAATGCACAACAACCTTGAATACATACAACCTATTCAGTTGTCTCACATATTTCTTATTATCCAAAAGGTTAACAGACAGATGGTTTTTGGTGTGCGTTAAGCTTAAGTACATACTTTGATCTTAGCCTGTGAGTTTCTTCATGAATAGATGGTATCTCTAGTTAATTGTGAATTTCCATGATTCTTTGCAAATCATGGCGCCTCCAATATGTTCCTTAGCTCTTGTTCTGGAACCTTTGGATAATGTTGATACTGTTATACCTCAATGTTATATACATAGTTGTAGCTGTAGCCTAGTCATAGTTCGATATTGGCTTTAAAAATACTTTATTTACAACTGTTTGTTATTTAATGATAACACAGATCCTCGTCCTAATAAATAGAGTTCAACCAACTATACTTGTTATATAACTGTTTTCTGTTTTCTCTTTTCTCTCACGTAAAGTTTCCATGTTAGGCAGTAGTCTAAATGAAGTCCTTGGTATCGTACATTACCCAAATGAGGGATGTAAACTCAATCTACGCAGATTTGTGGGCAAACTTCACATCACAAACATCCAGTGACTTGATTTTGCAGTATTAACATGTACCTTCCTTATTTGTTTTTTTTTTTTGTTTGTTTAACCTCTGGAACCACCATTAAGTATATCTTCAGAGAATGAGGTGAATGAATTTTAGCGTGTGAAAAATGCTATATGCCTGCCTGACCTTCCTTATGTGGTAGCCATTCCCAGAGAAGATCTAACTCTGATTGTATTTCTCTGGCATACTGCTGGGTTAACATCAATCGCCATAATCGCTGCGTCATCAGTAAAAGTTGCAAGAGTGTTATTTTCCATTCTAGGAAGATTAGCAGAATTGAAAGAGTACAAAACTGGATCCAAGACAGAACTGTGAAGAACCCCCTATTTCTATCAAAAAACCTGATAACTCTTAACCATATTAAACCTGTGAGAACCATCATCAAGAAGGTTGCATAATACCAAATGATATGGTTGTGGCAGGCTCAATTTATGTTTAGGTTGTCATGAAGCAGACCAGGCAATCTGACCTTATTGAACCTTGACATTATCGAAAGAAACCAAATTGGTGGTCAGCAATAACAACCCCTTCTACTTGAATTGATATAATTCGTCCGAGGAAGAGCTTCTCAAACATATTATAGAGATTTGGTAAAAGTCTAATAGATTTTTACCCTAGATACAACTTCTACAAGTTTGCCCAGTTTTTTGACTATCGTTATTTATGACTTATTCCATTCCTATGGTAGGTAAATAAGTCGTTTGAAGGTTGCCATTGAAGAGGCTGTTACTAAGGATGTTACTGTTTGATGGTGATAAATGGTAACAGCATCTTATGAGTTATTAGGTCAAACACAGGAGTCTTGTTTAAGTCTCCTACTTTCCCGATCGCTTGTGACACCTGCACCCGTGAAACGCCGTATAGGTAGACGGAGAGGAATCGGGCTATATAAGAAATCATAAATCTCTCCATCATCAGGAGCATCTGTTTGCTCCATCTCATTTGAGAAAATGATTTTGGTTTGGTATTCAGCAAGCAGTCTGCCTTTTGACCATCACCAGAAGCTCACCCAGTCGGTATTTTTAAAGGTGGAAAGTGGAGATGAGAGTGGAGGCTGAAGAAGTCTCCTAGGACCTTCTACAAAGAATGGTCATCTTTACTCGAAGGGAAAATACTTTCCACACAGTATTTGAACGTCTCGTTCTTGATAGTCTTCAACAACTTTTTTTTTAACTTACGAGCACACTTATTCATAACTGTCCTATCTTCAGGCCTCCTGTATAATTTCCATCTTCTCCGAAATTTTCTTTTAGTGGCAAAATATAATTCATTACCTCTCTTGGAGTCTGTCTCTTTCCGACCTCATGATTCTAGTCGGGAGTCGAACACCAGGCTGTCTCTGCATAACCAAGATCAGTCACCGGATCGCATAATAGATGTTATTTGGGCATTTCATAATAACTGCTCTAAACAGCCTGTACTCTACCTAGCTTCGATATGGTTCCCAATTTCTGTCACCCCACCTTCACAATACCCACAAAAGATCGGGGATCCAAAGTGACAAATAATTCCGAAAACAGGTTCCCTGTGATCGCTAGATGAAGAGGATAATAAACTGCAGATAATAAAAGTGTTCCAAGCAAGTCCAATATTTCAATGTAGGTCGCTTGAATATGGTTCGTGCTAAAAGCTGGAAGCAGATGATACATTAAAGTATACTAACCAGAACTGCAGTACCTTTGTGTGCTCTACCATCCGGTAGATTATTTGTTTAGACTATGTAACCTGTAACACAGAAATAGTTACAGTCAGTAAAAATGTGTGTTTCAGAAATAAGTATGATTTAAAAATCCTGTTACTATCATTGCCTACAATTCCTCCTTTCGAGTTACTAAGCCATTGACATTCGAGGTCTTAGTTTTTAAAGATCTCGCCATTTACAAATCTTGGTAATAACTGTTGTCAGTAGGCTCATTAGATTATCAACTTGTTGTACTAAGAATTCTTTTTTGGTTACTAGATTGTATATTTTATCTTTGCCACCAGATTCATCAAAGTGTACTGTTGCCTGTAACCGTAGTATAAGATCAGGAAGATCAAAAGAACTGCTTTTCGTGTCCTCTTGCAACCCTCGATTTAAGGAAGGAAAGTTACTTTTACTAGTGTCAAATGTTTCCGCTTGTGATCCTGTAGGAGGAATATTTTCCTTACATAAGTGGCTCTTTGTCTCTCCTTCCGTTCCAAGATCTTCTTGAACATCCACATAAGTGGCTCTTTGTCTCTTCTTCCGTTCCTAGATCTTCTTGAACATCCTACATCTTTATAATTTGTAGGATGATCCGAATGGCAGAGCGTACATGTTGCCGGAGTAGTATTGTCCTTCTTGCCACAGTCCACCATTCTATGTCCACCTGCGCACTTTACGAATCTGAATGGCAGCATGCAATTGTTCTTTTCGTGCCTATATTGCTAACATCGTGTGTAATATGGACATCGTGTGTGTCTCCCAGGACACCTCCGTGGTGTTTCATAGCGGACAGACACTACTGTTCGGAATATACTGTACAGTCATCGTAAAAGGTTGCAGAAATTTAAAAAAAATCGTATCTCAGAATCTACTAGAGATATTCAAACGAGTAGTTTTTAAAATAAATTCATCAACTCAAAGAGGTTTTACATACCTTTGAATGTTTCCATATGAGCTTTGTTGGTCGCTCTGCAAACCAAACAGAAAATCTACTTCTGTCCAGGTCTGCTGGATCATTGCAGGCATAACTGCGGCAATAGCAACGGTAATCTGTTGTCTTAAATGTACATCCTTGATTGGTTTAATGTTTTTAATTTATTCCCATAGAAAAAAGTGTAGGGTTGTTAATTTGGACTTCTTGTAGACCAAAGCGAAGGATAGGTCTTATAATCAAACCATTGGGAATCTTTCATTGAAAGCGCGTCAAACGCCTAGGTGTTCTATGCGCTCTCAATGAAAGATTCCCTCCCTCGGATAAAATATTTAATTATTTATGTAATATTAATCTTTGATCTGAATTTATTTTATAAAAATAATGAAAATTCTTAAATGTCTCCAATAAAAATTTATATTTGAAGATAAAATTAAAATATTTGTATTCTTATAGATAGAAAATAAAATAATATAATGTGATATCAGAGGAAAAATGTAAATAAGAGCATTTAAATAATTACTTATCATTATATCTAATGTATTACTTTTGTCATTAAATAACTTTAAAATTAATTACAACAGAATTGTTTTTACAAGTAAATCCTTTTTTTAATTACTTACACAAAATTTGAATTAAAAAAAAACTAGTAAATTTTAAATTTTAGTTTAAAATGTGACTTAAACTTGCTGATGTAATTTAATGTGTAGACAATTTTGTCACACATTTATGTGTCTCACATTTAAACAAAATCTGGCCATTTGAACCACGAAAGAGTCTACATAAAGGAAATAGCATAAATTGTAACTTTCTGTTAATACTTGCATTTTATCAATATATTTTTATCTCTACTCGTCGAGTTTGTTTATTTTTTATGGGTAGTGTTTCTTATTTAAGCTTGGGGAAAATTAAGAATTACTTAATGATTTTTTTTTCTTATATCACTTAATTCCTAATTCCATGAGGACTTCAAAGAAATTCATATGCTGTGCAATTAGCATATAATGATTGTATGTAAACTGAAACAAGGACTACAATCCGAAAAAAAATAGCATAACCATTCACAGGAATAACAATCATACCATGTAAGGTTTATTAAGAAAAGTAAGAAATGCAGTAGCCTCCTGTTGTTTTCTTCATACAGCTGGCAGTAATATCACATCTCACCATCCTGAACTCTCTGAAATTTAGGGATATTCAAACTTATAACTAACTCCTTCACTCTATTCGTTAAAGAACTGGTTGTGTAATAAACATCATTATTTTCAACTGGTTGTGTAATAAACATCATTATTTTCAGAGAAAAAGAACCTACGCTGCCAATTTTCCTGCCATTATAGGTATAGAATGTAGTGCCAATTGGCACTTATAAATATGCCGATTGTTCCTTACATGTTCTACACGTGTCAAAGCCATAATAAAGGCTGAGAAAAATGTATAAAACACAAATTGTGTACTCCTTTATGTCAAACACGATGCACATACACTTTTCCGCTCAATTGAGGAAATTTTCAGACACTAAAGAATGTATAAATTACTAGCCTAATTTAAAATCACTCCATCTCTTTTTTTTATTGTATATAAAAAATAATTTATTAAATTCAAATCAATTTAATAAAATTGACTTAAAACAAATTAAAAAAAAGAAGAAATTAAAGAAAATTTTTAAACACAGTAAGTGTGGAAGTTTGTTTTTCTATTGAAAATTCTATGTCTTCCTATTGACTTATAGAGTAGATGAGAAAAATTTATTGGTAAGAAAATTGAAAATATAATACTGTTACCAGTGAAGTTATATTAACAGCCCGAGTAATATAAAAAAAAAATATCGTTATACAACTTCTAACATGTATAAGGTCCTCACAAACACATATTACACGTGAACGTGCTCGGGTAAAAACGCACAAAGACTTCTCAGCAGGAGGGAAGAGGATAGATTGATTTATTTCAGTTTTATTGAAGAGCCAAAGAATAATAGATACGTTGAGGGTTATTGTATGAAGCGAACACTCACGCACAATGAAAAAAGAAAAAGAAATAGAGTAAGAGTGGTTAGGGTAAAAGAAAAGAACTAATATATCACTTCCAATTTAACAATAAACTGAAAGTCCAGTAAAATTGAAGTAATAATACCACAATTGAAGTAATAATTCACTGTTGTGTAATGCATAAAGGAATATTAAAAATAACAAAAATTAACATACTGTAATTGTACCAAAAGAAAAAAATCATTAAATCACCTTATATATATATATTTGAGAATGAATACAACTAACAGATCAGGTAAAAGATTCAGTTTAAAAAGAGTTTAGAAAAAAAATTAAATTTCTAATCTTTAAAGAAATATCCAAGTAATGTAATTCTTAATGATACAGAGAAAATGTATATCTTGTAAATGCTAAATATAAATATTAAACAAAGCGGAAACAGCAGAATATAATTAGTAACAAAAACTTTAAAAATGCAAAATGGATGAAACCTATAATTGATTGTTTTTGGAATCAATTTTTATTAATCATTATCTTGAATACACTAACGAATAAGTAAATAAATTAATTTTATTGTATCAGAAGACTAAAAAAGTAAACAGTGTGAGTGCTCTAGACAGTGTAGGACTCTATTGTCAACAAATATCAATAATATCCCTAAAAACAATATTTTTAATATTTTTCAAATTACTTATTGCCAGTCATACGATAAAGAAGAAATACTGTTTATACTTTTCATGAAAATTCTGTGTAAACTTTGTAAAAAAATTACTCTCAAACATTACAATTTTTATTTGACAAAAAAGGAAATCTGAATCTAAGTATTTTATGCTTAGAGTGGATGGATCGGAACTCCCCGATGATGACACGAGGGACCTCAATGTATGTGAGTGTTAACACATTTTGTGTTAAGTTTGATTTTTCGGTTTTATTATTTGTTTATTTTTTATGGTTATTGCCTGTC
>JAAAKQ030141532.1:0-13217 GCA_010016005.3 Zanna intricata
CCGGGTTCGAATCCCGGTCAGGCATGGCATTTTTCACACACGCTACAATTCATTCATCTCATCATCTGAAGATATACATTTATTATTCACAAATAAAAAATATATAAAGTCTGAATATAATAATAGTAGTAATCGAAAACATAACAAATATAATTTCATATTATTATATGATGTGCAGAAATAGGTAGTAAATAAAATTAAACAATTACTGATAATAATTTAACAAGTGAAAACAAATACAAGAATTAATTAAATACATTCTTTCAGGGCACAAATAATATTGTTACAATAATTAACAGTCATATGTTATACCACATGATTTCTTTTTAACATCAAAAAAGCAATTATGCAGTAAAATTAACTAAAAACATAAAAATAATTTCCATATTACTATTATATAATGTCCAAAGATAGAGAATTATTAGAATAATAATTATTAGATAAGAGTTAAACAATGTTTTGAAAAACGAAAATAAATACAAGCATTAATTAATTAAATACAATCCATCAGGGTACACACTATGTTATTATAATAAATATCTGTTATAGGTTATACTACATGAATACTGTTAAACATCAAAGTGTAATCAATGCAGTCAAATGAAGAGAAACATAATAAATATGATTTACATATTGTTATATGATGTCCAAAAATAGATAATAAAAATTAATTAAACAATTTCACAATAATTTGAGAAATGAAAACAAATACAATCATTAAGCACATTCCATAAGACACAAATAATATTATTGTAATGATTATCTGCTATAAGTTACTTCACATGAGTATTGTTTAAGATTAAAATGCAATTATGCATTCAAATTAAGGAAAAGTTTTAATGTTTTGATATTTACATAAATACATCTATATTTATACAAAATGTCTTGCTTATTAATCACGGTAATTTCTTTATAATAAACAACATAAAATACATTTACATAGATATACTATTTCACATGTACTTTATATATTAATTACATTCTGGGTCTGTAACTAATATAAACTATACTTTTTCCTGCTATGATAACATGATATTGTTTCCAGTACACTGTAATAGTCCGTAAAACTGCTACAACCGCAGGTATTATTTTAATAGTTAAATACTACTCTGTCTCAATCTCATGTATGATTTTATAACAGAGTTTAAAAAATAATTTTAAATTGACGCAAAATAATAATAATTATTATTTTATTTATTTATTTGGTATCGTAGAATACTCACTTAACTCTTGCATTATTCTGTAAATAACAGAGCGAACACAAATCAACATGATTGTCAAACTACTAATATGTAATAGTTTCTTGGGGCTTTTAATGAATAATTTTCCACTCGACTCAAAGTAGTCAACCCTTCCATTATATTCATTAGCAACATCTGTGCACCTCGCATTCGGAGATAAATCAGATTTCCTCTCAGATAGAAATAGTTTGAAATTCCTTATTCTCACACAAGGAACGTGTAGCGCCAAGCCAAAATATTCCTCAAACTGACCATGTAACAAGCGATGGAAGTGCACTAAGTCAAACAATATCCTTCTGTCATCAAAACAAGGAAGACCAATTTGCCTACAAACCTCATTAGGTGTAAAATTTACAGGAAAACAGGAGCCATGAGATAAATTTCCCTTGGACACCTCTTCAATCACTGTAGATGTAAAATCTCTGTCTCGGTTCCCACAGAAATAAAAGTGGGCCAAGGTTTGAGCATTGAGGAACCCCAGAAGACATAAAACGTGAAACAGAACCACCATAACATTCTCTAATCATTCTGTCACTCAGGAGTCGAACCACCAAATGTAACTCTTACTAAAATCTACACATGAAATGAACAATCTAGTAATTTTTGTAGTAGTAGATGGTGTGGTACTTTGTCGAAGGCTTTTTGTAGGTCAAAATAGACAATGTCGACCTGCCGTCGCTGTTGAACAGCAGGGCCAGTAGTTGAAAAAATGCATATAGATTAGAAAATTAGACGGAGCGACCACAAAGGATTCAGTGTTGATTTAGTTATAAAAATCTTGTCAATATGACCATAAATCTTATCGAAAACTATTGGAATAGTTTTCGATAACTATTCGTTCTAGAATCTTTGACAAAGTGGGTAGTACAGATATTGGACGATGATTCTGTACCAGAGAGCACAGTTTTAGAAACAGGAGTCACTAAAGCTGTTTTCTAGGTGTTAGGGAAGGACCCATTTGCAAGACTCCAGGAGAAATATGTGTAAAATAATATGTGTTCATTAAACAAAATAATTCAGATAACGCTTCAGTAATCACTGTATAGTTCAATGAACTACACAGTGATGAGACGCTGGCATTGAAATATTAGGAGAAGCTGTGAAAATAATGTAGCTTTTATGCATAAATTTCTACTAGAATTTTCATTGCAACTGAAATTTAATACGATACAAAAATCAAATTATCGAAGGAATGATTCAATTTAACACATCAAGCACAACAGATTTTAAAGAGGCAAAAGCAAAGTTTTTATTTCAAAAATTATATAGTGAAATTTCCTAACTTTTAAAATAATTTTTATTTATCAATAAATATTTTTAATTTTTCGATAAATATGCTTTATTTATCGATTGTTAAGGATGTTGTTCAATTTTTATATTTCATATTTTCTTACAATTGCTGCAGTCTATTTAATTCTTATTTTTCCAGGTTAATAATGAAAATAATACACGTAGTTTCAAAACATTTTTTTCACTTTCCGGATTTATATCCAAATTTTGTGTTTTTCATAATCCTTTAAGCAACTTCTCCCAAAGCAGAAAAAAAGAAAAAAACGTATTTAAACAATGAAGGTTTTTCATAATTTATTAAAATCTCGAGACGGTACTATTTCATTTCATATCTCATAATAGTCCTAAACGTCTTAAGGATATGACGACATATTTTTATAAATGTATTACTTATTTTATTAATTGACTGACAATCAACTATTATGAACGTAACAATTTTAATTTCAATTTAAGTATAATTATAAATAAAAAATTATTTACATGAATATTTAATTAACTAACTTTAAATATTTCCTGATGATGGAGAAGTGATTTCGAAAGCGCTCAGATACATATATTAAAGATTGTTGGTAAGTGGAAGTATTATTTTATACAAAAAATATATTAATAACAACGATGCCAAAATGCTTAGAAAATTAAATATAATTTAAAGAAGTCCCCAATTAGAAAAATGTTAATGAAAGCTAGAGTCTAATTTATTACTTGCATTAAAATACTACTATGATGTATTTAAATCATAATGATTTAAATTATCTAGTCTTTCAATTATAATTTAATACGAGATAACTTCTAAAGAAGCTTCATAACGTTGTACAATATAATTAAATATTAGAGGTAAAATTTAATTGATGTATACGTAACAATTGTGAATTGAAAATAATAAACGCAGAAAATGACAGCGGCATTTTACTCTCTTAAACTTTCTCAATAGTAGTGAAATTTTACTCTGTTTTCAATGAGCTGCTTAATAATTATAATACAGAATGAAGACATTCTAAGTATTACTATAATATTTTAAATTTTACTTTACTTTAAGAAGATTTATTGTTGTCTATATTCGTAAAACGTATTTACTGTTCTTTTTTAATCTATTTACATACTCCAGAACAAATAAATTACAAAATATATCATTTTAATGCTCGTATGTATATACGCACACGCGCGCGTGCGTTTACTTACATCTAATAAATGCGCACACACACCTACACCTACACCCAAAATCTGGGTTTTCTAGTTTAATTTCTGATTAATTTGAAATATTCTGGAATTTCATCTACGTTGAAGTTAACCACAGAGTGAATGAAAAATAAACCCTCACAAAAACAACATATACATTGAAGTATACAGCCCGACCTTAATAAATTGCAAAAAGCTGTTATCTTTTAGTTCATTACTGCTCTGATATTGTCAGACAAAATTCTACCTAAATCGGAGTTGATCATCATTTCGTTCATTTTTTGGTCATTTGATCATTTAATCGCTCTTTGGTTTCATATAATTCTTCTGAACTTAATCTGTGTACACGTTCTCTAGTTTTCAAAATTTTTCTCTCTTTATATTCATCATCCTCTCTTAATCTTATTTTTTTCTTGTTCCTGACGTTTTATTCCTCTTTATATTTATCATCTTCTCTTAATCTTAATCTTTTTATTCTTTCTTTGCTTTTAACATATCCTTCCTCTTTATCATCTTCTGACTTTCACATGTAATAAGTTTAAATGAATTGCAGCAAAAAATGTTTATCTGTAATTTAATAGGCGTACAAGGAAGTCATGTATTGTCCAAATCAGATTTTTTTATTTTGTTTGTAATAAAATTTTGTTCGTAATTTTAAATAAAATTATTATTTAACAATACATTTATAATAACATATAGTAAATGTATGGTACATTTTTATTTCTTCAACTTTTATTCATTTTAAAATTAAATTAGTGAACAAACAAATGTAGATTATTAAATTATTTATTGAAGTACCTTTAATAAATATTATTATTATTATTACTACTATTATTTTCAATCTGCTTTTGATTTTTTTTCTGGTGAGGGGAGGAATCCATTTACGGATGAAGTGTTCGGCTCGCTAACAGGTTCCACAAGATGTTGTTAAAATGGGTATGTATACCTGCGCCTTATCAAATAAACCTCCACCTCACCAACTCTCCTCTCGGACTGGACTTGCAATTAAGTCTAACATAGCTCCAGGAGGTGCCTTCGATTTCGGGGGATTTAGAGTGCTCGTGTATCATCACCGTCACCCATGTACGCAAGCGCGGACGAACGACCGACAGCCTCTACAGGAGGCTGTCCGTCACCCCCTCGCTCTCCAGCCTTTATTTTCACCTCTGTCCTTAGGGGTCTTGGTTTCCAGCTTGTATTCCTTAACTACCTTGTTTCGTTGTCTTCTTTGTTTTTCTTGCTATCGGAACTACTGTCTTTTGACTCAGGGACTCCAGATTCCACCCGTTTCATCACTGCTGCCGATCCATATAAATACGGATAAACAGCAGCTCCACAAAAGAGTGTCTTTCACCCCCTCGCATCCCTCAAATCACAACAAGCGTGTTCTCTTCAACTTGTGCAGTTTCGTAGTAAAATGTTTACTTACTTTGCTTGTTGGAAGGGGCATCCCTCCCCATGATCACCGAGTCATCCTTAATTATGCCTCCCGATTTGATTTCTTTCAGCTTTTGGGTGGAATATTTCAGCAAGTTCAGCTGATGGGTCATAAAAGCAAATCATATCTCCTTCATTAGATAAGTCATTAACCTACGCGATACGCGAGGTTACTTCAGCTGGCTATCTCCTGGCCAGTAGTGTAGCTTTTCATCCTTAAATTTGTATCGAGCATGTCCGTTATTCCATGCTCCTTGAATCCTTCAGTTTGAAACCTAGCCCCAGTTTGAGTGGCCTTTGTCACAGTCGCGGTAATTGGTGACGTCCTGGATAGGGCCGTGTCATAGAGGGCTTTCACGACAACCTCTACTTCTTCCTTTTTGCACGCATCCTCTTGGCACATTCCTCCATCTACCAATTCGGGTTTTTATTTCTCTTACACAACTCCAGTAGTTGCGATATCTACCCTGAACGATATCTCCTCTGGATATCGCCCGCTGGACGGTCTTCCTCGCTGCAACCATTTTGAGCCTCCATTTTTCGTTTAAAAGGCCTCTTCCTCCACCCACTTTTTCCATGGGCTCTATATCCTTGGGCCTGCAATCCCTCCCGGGATTTAATCGCCCGTTCCGATTCCATGATGAAAACGACAAAATATAAATAAAATACAAAGTAAATGTAAACAAATAAAAGGGTGTAAAACACAAAAGTTCGCTTTTCCCTAGGGTTGCCAAGCAACCTCAGGTCGACCTGAGATTGTACAAGACTACACTTCATTTACATTCATACACATCATCCTCATTCATACTCTGAAGTAATACCTTACGGTAGTTCCGGAGGCTAAATAGAAAAGAGAGGGTTGCCAAGCAAACATTAGTAACAGTTTTCCAAAAATGCAAATTGCGGAAATAATTGGTAGTAACACTTAAAAACGCGACAGTTACTAGAAAAGAATATAAACTGATCGTTTCTTGTTGTGATGGTTACAAATGTCACCGAAAGTACCAAAAGAAAATGTTCACAACTAATTTACAGGTTATAACGTAAGTAGGCCAAATGGCTGATTGATAGGCCAAACCAAAAAAAAACACACAAAAAAGAACTTAAAATAAACGAAAACAAACAAACAAAAATACCATATAAACATATAGCTAGCATATACCACATAGCTAGCTGATCGCCCAGATCCCCCACCATAGCGGCGCTGCGGCCCTACCACTCACAGGCCTCAATAAAAGAAGATTCACCGGCTTGAATTTTCATTTCTTCGTCGACCACCATCTGTAAAAGACCAAGAAGAAAAAGAAGACGGAAGAATACGACGGCTCAACGTCGGATGTCAGCATCCCCGCCGGAGCAGCAGGCCTGGCCGGCCCGACGAGGGAGCCGCTGGATGCGGACGCTACATGCCCGCTCCTGCTCGCCGGGCTTCAATCATCTTGGCCGGCTGACTCAACTGCAGGACCCGGTACAGCGTGGTTCGCCCGGGAAGAACTGCTTCGGACGCGCCGGCGAAAGAAAACCGACGCTGACACTCTTGGGACCAACACTGCCAAGCTGTAAGGGGAACCAAACTGCCGCTGTGGGGAAGCCCAGTCCGATTTCAATGGAGGAGCCGCAACTCCCTGACTACAATAGAGTCGACTTCACCGGAGACCAGCTTCCGCTATTTTATCTTCCATATAAATGATACCTTTCAACTAAGAAATGTGTAGCCGTTATTTCAAGTCCCGACCAAAGTTTTGTAATTATTGGTTTTAACTTTGATCACAATATTTTTGTACACGTTCTAAGATTCATTTTCGTTGTATCTTAAAGCAAAATGCGCGTTTTTACGTTTTCTTAATATTTATATATTATATCTCTTTTAAAATCTTGTTTTTGCTTATTTACTGCTTTTGTCCTTCTTTCCAATTTTAAAGTTTTTTTTTCTAAATTGCTTGTTATGATTTCTTTTACATCACACATAAAAAAGATCAAAGTAGTAATTTTTAATATCTTCTCTGAGATAGAAAAACACTATCGTTATTTTATTATTATTTTTAAATAAACTTTTTAAATTGAACTTTTTAAATGCAGTAAATCTCAATTTTTTTTTTTTCAAGGATATTTAGTCCATCTTATCAGATGATTCTTTAAAGATTTTCTTTCAAGTTTTTTTATTTTGTTATGACAATTTATTCATTTAATTTCATCGCACATTCGACTTTAGTCTATGTATTTAATTTTCCATAAAAATTAATTTGTAAAAGAATTTCAGCAATCTTAAAATTTAAATGGTGCCAATTAAAATGTATACAAGTGTTTCTTTTTATTTTCTTAATTAAAATGCATAATCGTTATTCTGTAAAAATAAGTGGTCATGTATTTTAGACACTGAAAAAAAAATTATTCTACAGACTTAACTACCATAAAAACATCTTAAAAAAAATGTTGTCTTATCCCTTTTATTCTACATAACAGATGAGTACGCAAAGAAAATTAATTTCTATAAGACTTTATATTCTACTACCACATAAAATATTTTAATAATTTCTAAAATTCCAAACATTATGAAAATAACGGTTTAGATATAAAAATATCTCAAAATTTATGGGTAGCCAGGTAACGTAGGGTGCATTGCGGTTCAAGGAAAATAGAACTCTATGATCTTATTGAATTTTACCGTGGTTTCCAAAAGGGTAGTACAACAGCGTGAAATATCTCAATTTTTCAGTTTTATTGAATTCAGAGAAGTACTTTATACATGACTGCCCAAAAAGGAGTGTAAATTATTTAGAGTGGATGTATGTAAGAGTATATATGTTTGTTCCACCGTAGCAGCTACACGGCTGAACCGATTTAGATTATGACTCCGCGTTGGAATCCTTACGTTACCGGCTGTATCATAAGCCACAAAAAAAAATATATATATACGAGTGTGTGTGTGTGTGTGTGTGTGTGTGTGTGTGTGTTTAAGTAGATTAAAAAGATTTTAAAACAAAATTATACTACATACAAAATTGTCACCCTCAAGCTCTTTAATTATCCTATATTAAAAAGCAATGTTTGTCAGCAATGTTCTACTTTGAAAGATGTGTTTTTTAATTTTTAATACTTTTCTCTTGTTTTAATTATATTTCAGGTTACTGCTTCAAAACTACATTGCTTCAAAACTTTTATATTCTTGCTTCCAAAAAATAAAAATAAATCTACATTTTATAATTTTGTGCAATTATACAGAGTGATTCAGGAGAAAAGATAAAATTTTGGGAGCTAATTCTAAAACTTGAAATAAGGGAAAGATTCATTAAAAAACATATGTAGAAAAACGCTTTTTTATTGAGTTTTGGCTAGCAAATTTTCACCCGCAAATGAAAAACCAAAAAAAATCAATTTTTATTATTAAAAACAAAACAGAACAAAGATTTAACAAAAGTTATGAATTTGTAAAAATTAAATACAGCTGTTGTTAGTATAATAAATTTGGACCTTTGAAAAATTAAAATATATTAATTTATTTTAAAAACAAACTCACTTTAGTTTTCATTATTTTTATTTACAAAAAATATTTGAAAATTCCACTTTTGGCATTGATACTCTTTTAAACTTGTTTCATACATTTTTTGTCGCCAACCAGATAATTTCTCTCCGTGACAAATTGTTCTAGCTTGAAAAGGTCTATTAGTTGGTTTGCGATCATGTCATACCAAACATTTACCGAAAATCTTTGCTGGAAATTTTACTCAAGTACAGCATATCGGTTTTCTTCAAACCACCGATTCAGATATGAATTCCGTGCGTTGTTTATTCCATTAATGGTAAAGTAGCTTCTTTCGAAAACAGTAGAACGAAATTAAATTGTAATTAATCCATTGATAAAACTGTATTTATCTAGCATGGCCACCAAGCTGAAAGTGCTGAAATTTCTGAACATTTAGGAAAGAAACCCGTAAGCATTTATATCCCTCATATTGGTAGTTTGTAGAATTTTGAGTTTTTTAGAAATTCTTGGCATGCTCGTTCTAGGACTAAGCTGTACAAACTGAAGAATCGTTTCCCTGTTATCACCATCTATCGGTTGACGTTCAGCACGAACCGGTTGTAATATGAATGGTAGAAAGTGTATTATCACTAAGATTATTAAAGATTTTACAGAATACTTTATGGTTTGGAACTATTCGTTTAGTATATCTAAGTCGGTATTCTTCCACCGTAAGTAGATTAATTCCATCGTAAAAGCCGTACCCAAAATTCATACAAGGTTGTTCTGCAAGAGATGAAGCATTTTTCAAAGCAAAGAAACGAACTCTCTCAACGGAATTTAATTTTTTAAGTTCAGATTAAATTTTTAAAATATAGATACAATTTAGAGTACAAAAACATTATAAAACTTGATTCTAAAAAATAATTAAAAAACGGAAATTGTTAGATTGAGCAATTCTAAGCAATTTTTATTCCATAAAGTTTTTTTTAAAGTTTATACTTTCCGAGTTATTCATAGTTGAAACTGTACATTTTTCATTGAAAAAACGCGTTTTTTAACCTATTTTCACGAATTACTTAAAAGGTTTTCATTTTACCGAAAAAATTATTTAGAACAAAAATATAGCTAATAAAAATAAAGAAAAGATTCCTTTTTTGTTGACTTCTGTAAACCCAATACGAATCGAGTTATTGCTCGTTGAAGGACGGTTATTTTTCAAGAAACCCGAAATTTGAAACCTTCAACCTTAAATAATTTTAAAATGGTGAAATTTTTGGGGAAAACTCAAAAGACATTTTTTAAAGTACTTAAAAACCTTTCAAATAAGCACTGGTAATACTCTTTTACAGAAAAATTTACGACTTACAACAAAAATAAAGTCACTTCTTTTTTTTTTTTTTGTGAAAAAATTTAAAATGAACACCCTTGACATTACCACCCTAATTGAAATTAATCATAACCCACTTGCAGTTTACTTTATTTGGGTATTATTGATATTATTCAAGTGTTTTTACCGGTTTGGAATGCTTATTTTAGAAAAAATAATTAAAGTGAAAATTGCTTTTTTGTAATCAAGAAAAAATATGCATTTTTTTTAAATAGAAAAAAAACTATTCATGATATGTAAAAAGTTATCGAATGTACATTTTAGGGTTTTTTTTATTATTGTATCATAAAAATTAAATGAGATATGGCGGTTCAAAGTTTGCATTCCCGTACTATTGGTAGCTCACCCTAGCCCTTTGAACGCAACCCTTTTCAAAAATAAGGGTTAAAAAAGTTCTAACTGATGTTAAAACACTTGAAATTCTCAACAACATGCTTTTTTTAAAAAGTTTATAGCTTACATAAATGGGTTTTTAGATATTCTATTATTGCTTTTAAAACATTTTATCTATGCATCACTGTTCCTTAGTTTTCCTTTTACATCAAATAAAAAAAAAAATTTACAATTCATACTCGTATTATTAAATATAAGCTGTATTATTAAATACTTTTACAATTTCTCTACGTTTTATAACGATTTATTCCAAATGTCGGAAAAAATATTCACTGAAAACATTTGGAATTAACCGGTTCTGATCATCATATAAAGATCTCCATTAGAATTTAATATTATTGTTATTAAATTCTTTTATTTAATTCCATAGTCTTTTCGGATTAACCCTTGTAATTATTTTCCATTTCTTCCGATGGTGTCCTACAAACCATAAAATTTCCATGTATTGTTTAAATCCAGATAACAATATGATGTGCATGTGTAAAGATGTACATTTTAGTATGTTCTAGAATAAGTAATTTAAAAAAGTACAAATATTCAAATATGATAATGGATAAACATACAAGTTATGTATATACGTCAATTCTATATAAAGAGTGATTTAGGACGAAAGAAAAAATTTTGGAACTGAATTTAGAGCTTGAAATAAGGAAAACGTTTATACAAATATATAACCGAAAATGTTTTGTTATCGAATTACGGCGAGCAAAGATCTTTCCCGGATTTCAATTCCCTCGGTGAAATGAGGTCATATTGAAATTTTTGAAGACTTTATATAAAGGATAAAGCTGTTGGTTCCTTATGTTGTTAGACAGCAAAATCGAATGAAAAAGATCATAGAAATTAGCTAAGAAAAACACTTTTTTTTTAAGGTTTATACTACAATAACTTTGTTAAATAAAAAGGTAAATTTTACTGTCAAAGTTGTAGACAATTTAGTTATAAAAAACAATTGATTAATAAAGTTTATGAAAAACAAAATTAAATCAAATTTTATCGTCAAAAACAAAACAGAAAAATTTTATCAATTTGTAAAAATTAAAAACAGCTGTTTTTAGTACAATAGTGTATTAATTTTTTTTTTAAATAAAAAATTAGATCAGTAACACTAACTGAGTGTTTCGAAATTAATGTGATTACTACTCATTATTAACATAAAATTGTGGTTGCATATGATAGTAAACGTTAGGCAGTTCAGTTATTTTTGATTGTATTTAATTATTTTTGAAAAATCAAGTTTTATAGTGTTTTTGTACTCTAAACTGTACCTATATTTTAAAAATTTAACCTGAACTTAAAAAATTATATTCCGTTTAGAGTTCGTTTCTTTGCTTTGAAAAATGCTTCATCTCTTGCAGAACAACCTTGTATGAATTTTGGGTACGGCTTTTGCGATGGAATTGCTCTACTTACGGTGGAAGAATACCGACTTAGATATACTAAACGAATAGTTCCAAACCATAAAGTATTCTGTAAAATCTTTAATAATCTTAGTGATAATACACTTTCTACCATTCATATTACAACCGGTTCGTGCTGAACGTCAACCGATAGATGGTGATAACAGGGAAACGATTCTTCAGTTTGTACAGCTTAGTCCTAGAACGAGCATGCCAAGAATTTCTAAAAAACTCAAAATTCTACAAACTACCAATATGAGGGATATAAATGCTTACGGGTTTCTTTCCTAAATGTTCAGAAATTTCAGCACTTTCAGCTTGGTGGCCATGCTAGATAAATACAGTTTTATCAATGGATTAATTACAATTTAATTTCGTTCTACTGATTTCGAAAGAAGCTACTTTACCATTAATGGAATAAACAACACACGGAATTCATATCTGAATCGGTGGTTTGAAGAAAACCGATATGCTGTACTTGAATAAAATTTCCAGCAAAGATTTTCGGTAAATGTTTGGTATGGGGTTCCGAGTCAGTCAGTGCACATGCCGGACGTCTCCGTAGTAGCTGGTGGAAAAATTATTTTTTAAGTGGTTTATTTTACACTTGTAAATGTAAATGTAAAATTTTTTATTTTACATTATCGTTCGTTATCTCTTGATAAATCCTTAAAACTAAGTGTTTTGAATATATTATAGAGTAGATTATAAATTCTGTAGTGTTTTTATTTAATAATTAAGTGTTTTTTAAGTCGTGCCAACTACGAACTTACAGGTTAGTTTTAAGAGTTATTATTTATAACCTGTGATTTTTATTAATACAAACTATTATTCTATAGTATTAATATATTTACATAGTTAGAATTATACTATTGTGTCTAGTTTTTAAGTAATAAGCCCTTGAAAACTATACTAAAATACGTGGTTAACCTCCAAAGGCAACGTGCTTTTAGGCGGTAACTTCGCGTCCGGTCGGCTGCGACAGCAGAGCTTAGACCGCTGTTGAAGCCGAAGCAATAGACTACAAGGCTGAAGCCAAGTGCTACCAACCTCGCGAGCATCATTACCACCGGGTAATTCAAATATTTGAAATCGGACTTTTTCTAATAAACTAATTTTTCTAAGTCCTTCGTCCCATATAGAGATACGCCTATTTCCCTATGTCTAGGGGTCGGGGCCTCCTAGCTTCAACCCCTTAAGACACCACCCCCTACACCCCCAAGATTTTTCTCCACGGCATTTTTCTCACCCCCCCGAAAATTTTTTTTAAATTTTTACTCCTCTCCCTAAATATTGTTTCTTTCGGCCCGTCCGACGTTTATCCGCTTACCCCCCTCGGAAAATTTTCAAAATTTGACCCCTCCCCCCCTGACACCCACCATTTGTTTTTAACATCATACCTCTGTTCCTGGCCAAAAACCAGGAAC
>JAAAKQ030141543.1:0-13216 GCA_010016005.3 Zanna intricata
AGTACAGCTGTTTCCGCCCTGGACGTGGAACGTAGATGGAATGTTCCGGACGTGGGGATTATCTACCTCAGGGCAAATATATTGTTAAGAGTATTTCTGTAAAACAATACCACCGGCACTCAAAACCGACTGCAATGTTTATTCAGCATGGAAATAATGTACCCTGGTAGTACCAAAAAAAAAAAAAAAAAACTTGCAGTAAAATATACAACTACCTTTATTATATTCAATAATGAATTATAAGAAAATTTACAAATTATAAATATTTAATTTTAAGAAATTTAAATAGAAATAATGAAAAAAGAAGAATATGCAAAAAGTAGTTAATTGTTATACAAATATTGCAATCCAAATGTCAACATTGAAATAATTAAATCCAAGTAGTTAAAATATTTACGTATATGCTTCCATACGTTAAAAAGGCGTTAATCCATATGTTATCTTTAAAGAGAAAAATACTTTTTAAATTATTTTTTCTTTAATTTTATTAGTTATGAAATAACAAATGAGATAAAAACTAATTTTATGCAAGATACTTGTGTGCATCTCTCTCCCTCCCTCCCCCCCTCTCTAACTTTCTGCGCGCGCGCGCGCGCGCGTGTACGTACAAAATGTAAATGAAATTAAGGAGGAGGAATTTTCGTTTTAAATAAAAGCATTGTAAATTTAAAGAAAAAGCTGGCAATGTGGTAGCGAAATTGGCTCAGATGTGTTTCCTGTTCAATTTTCGAAAAAAAAAATTATTTGGCTATTTAAACGAGACCCAATATACACGAGCTTGCACACGCACACACACAAACATTAAATACAAAGGAAGGTTTGAATAATATACTTCTAAATCCATTGCTAGGTTAAAATTTCAAATATATGCTATAATTTTCAAGATTTTGTCAAGTATCTGTAAAAAAAATATCTATCATATTGAAAGAAAACGTAATTTAAAAACAATATCTTAAACGTTATACTGTTATTTTTCCAGTTGTACTTTCTTGTCTAGCGCTGTAGTAGAGCTATAGCTTTACATGAGAGTGTAGTCGTCCAAATTTGGGCATATGCGGTTTTAACCATCTTGACGATTTGAAACCTAAGGAACCCAATAAACCGGATGAAAATTTTCGAGATGTTCGGATGTGTGTGTGTGTGTGTGTGTGTGTGTGTTTGTTTTCTGTTGCGCTCCTTATACGTGTAGAACTACTAAACCGATTCTAATCAAACTTGCTCAGATTACTTATAGATATGGGGCACTAATTAAAAAATAAAAAAGATAAATAAAATAAATAGATGATTCATATAGAGTATTTATATACATATTATGTATGGGTATCAGTACTTTTCTATTTTGTTTAATATATCTTTAACGTGTAATAATTAAATTCTGTGTGACAGGGTGGTTGTGAGTGTATAAAATGTTTATGGCATTACTTTTTTATTTAAATCAGAGAAGGTTGGATGTCTATTCATCTTTACTACTATTAGTTTAATTTACCTATGATGAGGGAATAGAAATAGAAAAATTTGTTAATTATGTTACAATTTTTTTTACCTATTAATAATATTTATTTATACATAAAAGTATCTTTTCAAATGAATCTTCATTTAGGTTTTATTTAAGTGAATTTATAATTTTTTAATTTAATTATACAACTACAAAACAAACATCAACTATTTGTTTAATAGTTGAAGAAGAATAAATCTTGTACATGATTAAGTATTCAAATGCGTATTGAATTGATTTAGATTATTTCAACTCTTAAGTAAAAGCATCAGTGTTTAGTAACTCGTACCATCAAAACTACTCCTACTTGAAAAAGGTTTTAATGATGTTTGAACTTCAATTAGGTCTGGAGCGGTAATTTCTCTTGTTTTTGTTGAAGTATATTTCTTTAATAATGAGAGACAGTATTTATGCTTAATAATAATTTCACCTTTATAGTATTGCCACGTATATTTCTTCCAGAGAGATTATTTCTTTTATAGATCAATCGAGCATAAAGTATGAATACTAATTTATTTTTTTAAACAACTATTTAAATACGTATTTAGCAGAAATGAAAATAGATAGCTATATTTATAAAAAGAAGTAGAATTTTGAAATAGAAGAATTTATATATTATATGGAAATCATTAGTATAAATTCTGAAAACTTTGAAGAGTTTTCGTTCTGAAAATAGTAAATTTGTGGTTTACTAATGTTGAGAATACTCCTAAATCCATAAAAGATTCCCGCTTTTAGTAAATACCCTGACCAAAAATCACCAGACCGATATGGTATTAGTCAGCCTATATACTTCTGCCGTACACAGATTGTATAACAACCAGCATTAGGGATCCCATCAACCGTATTCGCGCTAGACTAACCTACATCCCAGTACTTAATGGATTTCGAAGAATAGAGTGAAAGGGAATTGCACACGGAGAATGATCCAATCATATAGCTCGCGTGCGTTACCCAATTTTTTTTTCTAGATGCATGAACTATGATCTAGAAGGATTGAAATTCAATCCTTCTTTCCGTCCATTCCAAATTTACAAATATCTATTATTATAAAATATACAATTACCATGCAGTAAGAGAAAAGACCAGTTCTACGATACGAACATCGTCTGCCATTCTTGTGTTCGATTCCGTTAATAGAACGAGTTAATAGAAAAACCAAAAATTCTAACAATGTAAATCCATGAAACGTTTTGCATTGTTTCTCTTCAGAAGAAAATTTGAGTTATTGAAGTACAACAGAGAGTAATAAATATTGCTGCATCAAAATTTTAATTTATTATAAATTAATCTTTTGGAATAATATCTGTAAGAGCTCAGCATATGGATGAAATAAATTTCTTTTAGTAAATTTAATATATGTTCACATAAAAACATTAATTATTTTTTTGCTGCTATGGTTTATCAGACTTCTGATATTATACAAAAATTTATTTAATGGTGGTTTATTTAACAGGTCAGAAATTATCTCGATGAATGCCTTCCCAGACGATGGATTGGCTGCGTAACTGAAGAAAACGTGGTGTTAAAGCGTTGGCCACCATGTAGTCTAGACTTAACGACTTGAGACTAAATTTTATGGGGGTTATGTAAAAGTCAAAGTTTTTGTACAGCGCCTTCCTGTTGATATCGAAGACTTCAAACAACCCATCAGAAATGCTATTGCTACCGTTGACCTATATATCTCCGGTTACATGTGTTTGGGACAAATTCGACTACGTGTTGATATCTGTCGTATTACAAACGGTGCACACATTTAACATTTATAAATAAAACCTTAAAGAATTCTTCTATATAATCAGTTAAGTAATCATCTCAACACTCAAAAAATAAATTTTTAATAAGTTACCGAAAGTGTATATTTCATTTGTAATCATTCTGTATTATGAGAGTTGTGTATTAAATTATTTTTATTATTATTATTATTAGTTTTATTTTTTACTCTAATATGACCTATTATGAAAATACTACAAAAAAGACAAAAATTCCGTTGTCCATTCCCAAGGAAAAAGCTACCAACGACCAATGATGGGTGATAGAACAATTCCCAACATTAAAGGAAACATTAAAATTACAAATCATTGTTTAACTAATTATGTATTTTAATTAAAGCAAAATTTTTTTTGTAATAAAGCCTAAAAAATATCACATAAAAAAAGATCGTTCATGTATAAATGAAAGCTAGATATATAAAAATAATTGTAATTATAAATCACAGCTTTAAAATTATTTTATTTTTAAGATAAATTAATTTCTTTCCAAGAAGGCTTTCAAAGTAACCATGAAAGCTCAAAAGTATATAAAACTAATTATTATAAATTACAAATAAATAAATAGACTTACTGGATTACGAAATTATGCGACACAGGAATGTAAAGACTGTTTCACAAAAAATTTAACTAACATTCAGGACATGTTCTACTGGTAAAAAAAAGGAAAAAAATTCATAAAATATATTTTTGGAGACGCTTCGTTAGCGAATACGCCTGGCATAAGTTTCGACTGCATTTCTAACCTTTCTGTAAATTGAAGGAAGACTTCATTCTTGGGACAAAATTAAGGAGTAAAATTAATGGTTTTATATGACATCTGACTTGAAAAAAAAATTGCTTCTAGATTGGATTTTTAATTGTTTTTGAGTCACTTGATCTGAAGGCAAAAGACAAAAGTCTAGAAATACACTATTTTATCTTTGGCGTAAAATAAGTTAGGTAAATGATTAATAAACATATAAAAGTTTTAGATAGAACTTGCGGAGAATTTGATTATGAGTAAAATGGTATGAGTAAACTTCACAGAAACTTAATAAAAACGTACGAATTTCAAAGTTTATTGAAAACAAAACAAATATGTTTAATCTATGTTTGTTATTCCTATGAACGTTATTCTTTATTTTTACAGTAGAACATGTTTTAAAAGTTTTTTTTACATTCTTCGTGCATAACTCCGTATAAAGTTAATATTGAAACCTTTATTTTATTTAACTTAAATATATTAGTAAATAAAAATTACATTTTTTGCATAAGGATACTCGTATTTAAAATAAATGTTAACGTATATAGTAAAAGAAGTAAAATATACAAAATGAGAAAAACGTTTACCTAGAAAATAAGGTGTACGTATTGGCTTCAATCCGTAAAAGGACAACCGCTTTTCTGATGAAGAGAAAATAAAGAAGAGGATTTATATTAAAAGAGAGGAGAGAAAGATGGAAAGGGACGTCGTTATGGTATAACATTCAATACGATTTAAGCTAAATCGTATCTGCAAAGAAAACTGCTAAAACAGTAAAATTTACGCGAAACTGAATTAAAACTAGAACAAAATACAAACTAAAATCAAATAAACTTTCAAATTAGAACAAGATCAAATAATAGTCATAGATTACAAAGAGGATTACATACACTTTTTTTCATCTTTTGAGTTAATTTATTTTGGTTTGGTGCTTGGGGCAGAAGTTGGGGAAGAATTAAATAATTCTTTTTTTAAGTAACTAAAATTACTCTTCAAAAGAATCCGGTAAAGTTTTCATAAAAATGCTCATATTTTTAGATCTACTCATTGGTTAAAACGGAACTACCATCCCTTATTATGGAACATTAAAACTTTAATGTTCCATACACTCAAGTTACTATTATAACTTTCAGGATTGTAAATCCACACTCATTTCTGAAATTGTTGCATGGAGATCAAACAATTTAAAACAAATTCACAATATATTTGTTACCGTAAATATCTAGTAAATTCGACACGTAGCAAATACGTCTGTGAAAGACCGAAATATTTCCTTATTCGGACATTCGCTGGTAAATGTCAACAAATACAGATAACCTCTGGTGGGGGTAGAAACGATAACTAGAGATTAACAAAAAAAAAAAAAAAAAAAAAACAAGTACCAATCTCTAAGGTAAATAAATTAAGAGAAACCCTCATAAAAAAAGAAAGTAACCTGAGGATCATGTGAATTTCCAAGTTCCAAGTAGCCGGCCTCCGTGGCGTGAGTGGTAGCGTCTCAACCCTTCATCCGGAGATCCCGGATTTGAATCCTGGTCAGGCATGGTATTTTCACACACGCTACAAATCCTCCTTTGATGTAATACCTAACGGTGCACAGTGGTTCCAAACCTCAAAAGGTTTGAAGGTAGTCAAAAGTCAGAAACATGTTATACATAAGTTATCTTCACGTATTTAAGGGTTTTTAGGTCGCTAAATTGAAATCTGATACTATTTTTCTTAAAATCATTATAATATACTCAATGGCGGATACAATATGAGGACTAGCAGTTCCAAATCAATGTAACCCATTCCTTCGCCGCATCCATTATGATGGACTTTTTTAAAAATAACTTTTTGTATTTTTCACAAATTTTTCCAAATTATTTCAAAATTTTTATTTATGATACGTTTTTGTAGCACTAATAGAAGTTAAACAATGAATATTTAAATTAAAAATTTGTTTATAACAACTTTTACTAACAAAAAATGGAACAATTTTTGTTTTTTACAATACTTTTTATCATTTTTTAAAATTAGCGTTTAAACTGAAACGGGCAAAGATGGGCAGCTGTTCGACCGCTTGATGGAAAAAAGAACGTTTTCATAAACTAAACATTTTTATTAGAAAGCGGGATCTTGTGGGAATTACGAGATATTAACAATGCAACATTAACAACAAATGATTATATTTTTAAAATTGTTTAAACAATATTCTACACATAATAAATGATAATAATTTGATTAAAAAACTCATCAAGTACTAACCTTAGATTGTCCTTTTCATGAAAAAATTATTCGCACTCATGCCGATAAGCAAACAATAAGCGCAATTGAATAAACAAATTAATTTATTTTATTTGTTGTTTTTAACTTAGATTTTAGTATAAGAGGTTAAGGCACGTGAATACTTGAGCCTTTGTTGATGATGGTTTCTTAAAGTACAGGTACCAACCTAAAAAGTTAAGAACTTTAAGACCCCAAAATTGGAACTTTTTTTTAAGGACTTTTGGCTACGTTTTTCAGGTTAGGAACCACTGTGGCGGTGGTTCCGGAGGTTAAAAAACAAAAAAGGTTCACCAAGTACCTTACTCCTATTCCTATTCTTTCTATTTATTTCCGCAGCAAAATATTGCTTAAAATGTTAAAATATTAGAAAATTCTAAAATTAGACTTCCAGAAATGTTTTAAATCATGGAAAAAACGTTAGGTTATTTTGAATATTAAGAATCATTCCTCGGTGGACTCAAGAGCTACCGAATTGGAACTTGATTTTATTTTACTTATTAAGGCAGGATATTATTTAGGACAAACCTTAATAATTAATTACTACGCATTATATAGAATAGGTCACGAACCAACAAGGTTGGTTTAGTGGTTAAACTCGTTATCATAAAATCATATGAATTTTGAAGTCGAGATTTCTAGGATTTGAGTCTTTTTTAATGAGAATTACTTTTATATGGATTTGAATAGTAGACTATTGATACCACTGCAACATTCGTTGGTGGTTGGGTTTCAATTAACCACACGACTTAGGAGTGGTCAACTTAAGTCATGTTTACCTATACAGTAACATTACACTACAGATCTGCAGATAAGATAGGCCTGGCAAGCCGTAATTGCGACTGCTAATAAATATACACACATCCAGACCCGGCAGTAATTTTAAAACTGATTGGAGAAAACAATATAGAATAAATCAGGAATTGTAAGATGTGACAGTTCAAGGATAAGTAAAGAGGACTCTTATAAATTTCCAGGAAGAACAAGGATTTACAGTGGATTATAGAATCAATGAAAATATAATCAGAGAAGATTAAAAAAATTCTTTTATTAAATCGAAAGTTGATGTATACCTAGGTATACCATAAAATTATACGCCAAACCCAAAGCCTTATAGGAAGAGGGGGAAATGAAGATAGAAAAGGGATTTTTGAATTTACATCTATTAATTTATTGTTGGTTACTAATTTATTTTATCTGGATACATATAAATATATATATAATATTTAAAAATATTGATTATCATTAGTAACGATATTTTAATTATATTTTCTCTACTTATCTAAATAATTTCTTCTTCTTTCAATTTTGTTCTTTTCGTTTAATACGTTGGTACCATTCGAAGTTTTCAGATGATAAGATTTTCATGAGAAATTGCTTGTCTTTTTTATGTTTTCTCAAAAAGAGTTACAATCTGATTCGGAGTTAATTTTTATATTTAACAGTTTTTTCATAACAGGAACTCTTAGAGATCATGTTTAGGTCTGCTGAATTCATGAGAGAAAATGCCCGTTCCACGGCTGCTGAAGAGTCCGGGATACGCATAACAAATTCGCAAAATTTTACTAAATTTTCTATTTTTACGCCAGTTTTTTTTACATATTCCAAATATGTGAACCCATTTCTCTTCTGTTTACTTCTTGATCCGTTCACCTCGATTTCGTTTTATTTTTGTTATCCGTGGGGAGGCCCTTTACACCCCTCACGGATTCTGTTGAGTATTTTATGTTTTAGTTTGGATAGATTTTTTGTTTTACTTTCGGGATGATGACTGATAATATTTGTAAGGTTGCTGTGATATTAGTTTTAAGTTTTAGTAATATTTTATTTTTAATCTATTGGTAGTTTTCAGGTTATTACTTTTCTGTGATATTAGTAGTACATTTTTAGTTAAATTATTTTTGAAGTTTTTATTTTATTTATTATTTTAATCTTAATATATTTTTAGGTTTTAGTTTTTTCTTTTAGGTTTTTTTTAAACTTGTGTACTATATTTTTTTAAATTAATCCGGACGATAATAACGTTCCAGCATTTTTCGCCCTATCCCCCCAAAAGAAATCTAGATTTCGTGATTTTACACCGTTAATAATTCGTTTAATTAATTTCATTTCATCAAATATAGTTCCAATACAAAAATTGTGTATTATGTTCTCCTCTAATGAAGGCTCTTCTTTAATCATTCTCCTTGATGATTTCGTCATTGATAAGAATCCATTTAAATTTTATAAAATCTTTAAAATTTTAGTATATTTTGAATTTTAGTAATGCCTGTTCGCATAAAACGGTAAAAACCGCTTACCGGTTTTACCGTAAAAACGGTTGAACGAACTTCAGTGCCACTCTTGTATGGGATTCAATTTTTAGTATAGCCATTAAAAAATAAAGACGTAATCCCTGGAAAATTATGTCCGCTGAATTGCAGATTCTAGGCTCATTAAACGAAATTTACCGTGGACAAGAGTTTTTTTGTATTCTACCTCGTCATTATTACAAAATGTTTTCAACTTGGTGTTTCGACCGTATACATACAAAAATATTTTAAATGTTCACCGAGCATATCCTCAACCTCAATGTCAATCGGCAATACGTCATTGGCATACTCTACAAAATTGTACAGGATATGTGCGTTAAACTAACACTAATGACTGATCAATTAAGATCTGCCTCAGTTTTTCTAAGTGGGTTATTTTTCTGATACCTCTCGACTCCCCAAAATTTGTTTGTATTCTCTGCAGGCAGACACATAACTTCCTTCAGTATACAGTTCTTTTTTAAAGAATCTGTTATATTTTTTAAATAATTTCCGACGTTTACCAAGAAAGTAAATCATTTTTGTTTTCACACCTTGCGCTGGTACAAATTATCGAGAAAAAATGGGTACTAACTTAGATGCATAAACAATAATGGCCACAAAATTAAGTTTGCCCAGCTGTTTCAGTACGGATTCTAAAACAAAAGTCGAATGACGTGAACAATGATTGTCTACATTTTAGTATGTCCTTTTTGAAATTTAGGATGGTACAACTTTTTAATTAATTTAAACATGCAGTTGGAGGAATTAATGCTCACATTATGCGTTACAGAATGAATGGAAAACGTGGCTTCCTTGGGTGCACATTGCAAATCAAACATTGATTTGTTTTTTTTTTTTAAATCGCTGCGGTAGACGTTTGCTTGTTTGCAAAGATTTTGTGATTTTCTGTTTTAATATGAGCTTTTACATCTCCACGGTCTTTATTTTCCACAGAAAATGTTGTATTGTAAATTTTTCAGAACATTCTGAATTTGAAAGTGTGATCTCTTTTTAAGAAGGGGAATTCAGCGTTTAATTTCTCATAAAATTCACACTTCTGTTTTGGTATATTAAATATTATTCACTATCGGCACTAATGGTAAAATTAATCTGTTAAAGCTTGATGTTTTTAATGTATAAACAGTTTATGTTGTATTTATAGTTTTCTTACCGAATATTGTCCACTTTTAGCACGAATGAATAACAACATACATAATCCTCTCCGCCAGAAATTAACTAACTAAATAAAAATACTGAGATAACACGTGTTACCAGCAATGTTGTTTGATACAAAACCATGCCCACTTTGTAAAAATTCACCTCTAATGTAAACTTCCTTTCACTTAACATCAATGTTATAAACGCAGTTTTAATAAACTGTTAAAAGCTTATTATCAGTAAAAACAGCTCGCAAGTTTTGCTTGCACTGCAAACAAAACTTGTAAGTTGACCAGACATTATTTTGCGTTGATTCTCATTAATATTTTTGGTTTTTGTATTTACGTTTTACGATACCCGGACGTTTCTCAATTCAGTCGCAGCTCAGGATGGTACCTCAAAACAAGGATGGTCCGGGCGAAATATAGCAGAAGTATGTATATTAAGTAATAAGTAAACATATATGTAAATTCACTTTGAGTATATTTTTATTTATTATTTTTACTTATGATAAAAAATTGAAGTATTATTTTTAATCTAACTACCTGATATGAAGGTTGTAAACAGCAATTTAGGTAATAGAGAATATTTTTCGTTTCATTACATAAAATTTACAGTTTATCAATAAAATTAGTTTTATTAATAATTTTTTTTAAAGTGTAATACAAAACCTTTATTGGCTCTATTTAAACTTGTGGTTTAATTATTTTGATATTATGTGATCTATTTACATATATCTACCTCATAAGCCAACTACATTTTTTTTTTTAATTTATGAAATAGATTCAGGGATTTTAAAATGGAAATATGTACTTACTTTAATATACTTAGGTGATTACCAATTAAGAATGGTGATCTTAAAGTTTTTTTTTTGTGGCTTTCTTTAAAGATGCAGACGGGCAAAAACATTTAAAATATTTAACTTAGATATGATCTCTATCTCGAGTGTAATAAAATCTTGTCATAAAGTAAAAGAACCTAAAATTTATCCCTTTTTACTAGCTCATATATGTATTTTTATTATGTTTCATTTTTTATTTTTATTGAACAATCAGGTTGATTTCAGTAAACAATTTTTCACTAGAGTTTAATTAAAACAGCTATTCAATTTTATAAAATCAGAGAAATAAAGTAGTTAGTGAATGGTTATAAAGAAACCAACCCACCCCAAGAAAAACTAGAAAATTAGATAAAATATATAGAAAATATAGAAAACTAGAAAATTAGATAAAAAGAAAATTAGATATGAAAATAAAAGATTAGATTAAAAAATAGATATGAGTAATAAAGAATATTAACGCGAAATAAATGAAAGAAAATGATTATTGCAAGTTAAATATTGATGAACTAACAACAGAGTAACAATTTTAAAAAGTTTTAACAGATTGTCAATTTCGGGTTCTGCAGTGATTGTGCGTAATTAAGTGTTTAACTTTTTACATCAACTCCCTATAGTGAACAAAATGAGAGAGAATGCAATGACCCATTGTACGAACGTTATCTGTGAACATTTTCGTGTATTACCAATCGATATTAGAAAATCATGCATTAATACAAAAAGCTTTTATTCATGCTTTAGAAAGTCATACAGTTACAGTTTTTTTGGAGTCACACAGTTTTATGTAAAAATTTATACGATGTAATTATATTTACATAAAAATTATTATTGTTTATTACAATACATAGAATTACAATAGTTTATTACAATACATAGTATTATTGTTTATTACATAATTTATGTAAAAAATACGATCTTTCATGATCAAAACTTAACATTAGCTGTCAGAAACTCTTATCTAAGGAGTTATCTTCACTTTACACGGCAATATTTAATAATTTATAGAATTACCATTATATTATAAAAAAAAGAAAATATTTATTTCACTGATTTTGGAACAAAAAAATACCATCAATACTATTATATATTTAATATTGTATATTGTCTTTAAATAGAACAGCAACACCGCAGTTTCTTAACATATTTTTATAATTCTTCATATAAAACATAAAAACAATGATTCAATATCATCACAAAAAAAAAGTTGACAATACAGTTGTTGGGCTTTCCCGCCAGGCGGCTTTTTTTCTGATGCACGGCTGACACACGCGTACACATCCAACCTAATTTAAAATATTTATCATTTTATTTAAAAGTAATATTTTTTGTTTATTTAATTCAATCATTCTAAGTAATGCGTGCGCGCATACCGTATTTCAATCACGCGGGGGTGAAGGTAACACCGGCCACTTTAAATACTTTTTTACGCTTTATTATTCATTTATTTAATTTTTCCGCTCGCCTACGTTACAACACAGCTGGTGCTGGTAGCTAAATAGAAAAAGAAAGAAAGATAACTTCAGCAACTGAACGGTCAGTGCTACACTAGCGCTCCTTGTGGTGGTAAAGGAACTAATGACACACTGTACCCACTTAGTTTAATTAAAAAATTTTTTGAGGCTGAGGTGTGATTTTGCAAAAGGTTTTTTTTTGAAATATCATAACTTTTTAATTGTTAACAAATATGCTTAACAAAAATATAACTTAATTTAGCGAAATTTCGAGAAACTCAAGTTAATCTTGCTGTACAGCCTCAACCCCTTGATCTTTTATTTAATGGCACCAACTGAAAATTGAAAATTTCTATTCAATGTAATGATTTGAAATTTTCAATCTGAAAATTCAAAATGGGTCAAAATTGGTGTCTAGTTCTGGAGATATAAGGTGATTTAGAAGTTAATACCCCGAAACACACACCTTCATACGAAAATTTCTATCCAGATTTTTTTATTCATTAGGTATTAAAACATAATGATCCAGTGAAAACCGCATATTTCCAAATTGGACGATTTACCATACTTTACTTATATACCTATAGCAATAGGTGGGAAAGGAATATACAAAACACTAATATTATGATTAATATTGTACTTAAAATTAATCATCCGATCATAAGTCGGAGTCAGTAAGCAAAGATTCTAAAAAGGGTCAACTTCGTGGTAGACTTTATTTCATTAAGTATTTCTAATTATCTCGTCAAAGGAATTATCACCAACTGTGCTACGTATAACGAAATAAATTAAATTTTCTGCACCCTAAAACCAACGCACAAAATATCAATTTCAGTACAGCTTTTTAAGCAAAGATCATATCCTGAAGCACATTTCTTGTTGTAAATCATGATTCTCCGCTATCTGAATTTATCCTCATAGTTCAAAAATATCCAGTAAGACGATGATTCATGTCGGAAAACAATGTTCGCTGGACTGTTTTAATTTTACCCTATTTTTTTTTACCTTTTTTTAACCCTCTTGTAATTCTAAATCATGTAGCAGTATTCAAGCACCAAGCGTAAGATGGTGTTTACTGATTAAAAGTGGCGAAAACTTCAATGTGATCAAATTCATTGTGTGTGTATGTATATATATGTGTGTGTGTGTGTGTGTGTGTGTGTGTGTGTGTGTGTGTGTGTGTGTGTGTGTGTGTGTGTGT
>JAAAKQ030141609.1:0-31348 GCA_010016005.3 Zanna intricata
TTTTGAGAAAAATGGTAAAAACCGCAAAAAATCGAAGACGAAAATTGCACTTTTCTAGTTTTTCTGAAACGTTTTCATGCATATATTTATTGGAAACTTTTTTCTTATTTTTAGATATAGAATCCGTTTCCGAGAGATTGCCGTGCAGTTTAGATACACTCTGTATATATATATATATATATATATATTTATGTATATATCGCAAAATATCAATATTTTTATCCTTTGTATACAAAGGAACCACCGTAAAAACTGAAACGGAATTAAACATTACAATTAAAATGAAAATCATATTTCGAAATAAATTTCTATAGATATTGATATTTTGCGTTATCTGACTTAAATATGTTGGTGTGTGTCTTTTTTTTTCCGAGTAGTATAATGGTTTGGTTTAACTGCCAGACTTATTTCATTAACATTTGTAACACTCTGATGCAAATTGTAAGTTTAAAAAAAAATATCAAAACCTCGTTTTCCTGAAAGTGTCTTCTGCAATTATTATAAATTTAAAAAAAAAACTCTTAAAAATCGCCTTTAATAAAAATATAATAGATAATTTTGTTACAAAAATTTATAGCAATCTATTTGCTTTACGGAAAAAAAAACAGTATTTTTTTTAAATTTATAATAAAAATATATTTTTCAATGAAAACTTTTATAAATAAAGATATATAAAATTGATAATTCCTTCAAGTATATTTACGATATTAAAAAGTATATTTTCGGTATTGCTGCTACACATCGTTAATGTACGGAGTACGGACCCTTTTAGGAAAAATAAAATTATATTTTTAGAAAATTTTAACGATTATGTTTCAGGGATTATTTCATGCAATAATTAATTACCAGTTTAATGATTTTAATATACGTAGGCCTATATGTTATTTTTATTATACCTTTATTACGTCTTTATTTTTGGTCAGTATAAAAAAAGATCAATACCCTTTTGAAGAAGTTAATATTTCTAACAATCTTTTGTGTAAGAAAGTATTTTTATTTATAGCAATGAAATCGAAAAATGAGAGGAATAATTTACTAGTACATGAAATTGAGAAATAAAGATATAAGGAAAATAAAAACAAGTATTTAGCAGGCGATATCTTTTTTTAAACCAAAATTATTTTAAAATTATTTCACATAATTTCAAATATGTGGGATTAATTCAGTTTAAATATTTTTTAAAAATAACATGAATTCTGACAATAGAATTATTCACCCATAATAATTTACAGCTAATAATAATAATAATAATAATAATAATAATAAAATGATAATAATACTTTATAGTTTTCAAAAAGTATTATTTTTTGGGGTTTTTATTAAATCATTTTACTGTAATATTGAAAAAATCCTTGTAAATATTTATTACATAACAAATGAATATGAATAGTAATTCATAAAATCATTTATTATAATTTTAAATAAATTATTTAAAATAGATCCCAAAATGAAACGACTGGCACTAGATAGGGAATCTTGGACATCTGCATCAAACAAATCAAATGATTGAAGATAATAAAAAAAGTAGATGACAATTTTTTTCATATTTGAAGATATCTGCATGTTTAAAGGTAGATTAACATAATTAAAGTTGGAAACGAAACGTTACATTTATTTTTTTTTTCTATCAATTAAATTAATTAAAAATAAATTTCAGATATTACAATTAATGTTACAGTATGCCTTTCAAATTCATAAACAAAATATATGAGATAACAAGAAATACAAAAAAAAAAAAATAATAATAATAATAAAGGATTATAGAAACTAAACTGAAATGACAGTAACAAATATAGAAATACTGAGAAAATAAATTAAAAAGAAAGTAAAACTAAATCATAATAATAATAAAAGTATTCTTTTTGACTACTTCTTAATTTTTCTTGCACTCTCTCTTTATCTGTTTAGCCTCCGGAACTACCCGTAAGTTATTACTTCATAGGATGAATGAGGATGATGTATATAAATGTGATCGAAGTGTAGTCTTGTACAATCTCAGGTCGACCACTCCTGAGAAGAGTGGTTAATTGAAACCCAACCACCAAAAATCACCAGTATCCACGATTTTACACCAGTATCCATTAATTTTTCTTGTACTACCACTACTTTGATAAAACAGAGAAAATAATTTTAAAAAAGCCTTTGTAATAATATTTTTAATAAACACTTTTAGTCATTATCATTGGCCATTTTTCAAAAAAAAAAAAAATTATTATTTTTAAAATTAGAATATTTATAATTGTTCTTATTAGTTATATCTGTAACAAGAAAAATTATCTTATTATAATTATCATTATACCATAGTAAAGTGATAATGTTTATAATATCAATATTATCTCCTTTACAGCAGTTATTTAATTTTTTTTCCTAAACTTCATATCTTATTGGTTCCTGACCCATGTCAAAAACAACGATATTTAAAGTTTAGCCGAAAAAATTAAATAATTTCTGCATAGGAAAAAAGATTGAAATAATTAAACGATAACTACACAACTTTATAGCAACTATGATTATACACTTTTGCTTATAAGATAAGAAATCGGCTAATAATTTTTTATTGCCAATGTAAAAAAAAAAATTATTGCTTAAAAAAAAATCTTATCAGTTTTAATTTAAAAAATCGGGTAATTTTTAAAGAACCATTTATGAACATAACAGAGTTTGATTTGAAAAATAATTAAACAAAATAGTTGCTCCAAAAATTCCCAAAATGGGCGAAATAGATGTGAAAAAAAAATTAGTTTTTGGTTAAGTAAACGGGACATATTTAAAAAATTTTTTTATGAATTCAATTTGGTATGTGTCAAAATAAGTCAAAAATTGCTCAGAAGAGGTATCTTTCTTTAGTTTTTCTTCACTTTTCTGAAGAATAATTTGGGAATGAAACAAAATACCATAGGTTAAAGAATTTCCATTCGGAATAAAAAAAAAAAAATTTATATATTTAAAAAAAATAATATATGGAACTTAACGAAGTGTTGAAGAAAAACTACAGAAAAAATACCATGCATAGTAATTAATCATTTATTAAGAAATAACTATTATTAACTTCAATCTAATAATACCACAGGTTAAACAATTTCTATTGGGAATTATAAAAAATATTTATATTTTTTTTTTTTTTTGGATAATTTATGGAACTTAACGAATTGTTGAAGAAAAAAAAACTAGAGAAAAAATATTATTATTAATTTCAGTCTAATAATATTATTATTATCAGCTAATCTGAGTAATATTAATCAATTTTTTTGTGTTTTTTTTTTTTTTTTTAGGTAACGATACTTTTATACAAGCCAAGTCGCTATAAATGTAACCGTACGTAAGTAAAATGTTTTAAATTTTCCGAATCTAATAATTACATTTTATTTATTCATATAGGTTGTATATCATCTTTAGAGTCACAATTAGTTATTTCATAGTTTAATATGTGACGTAATAATACATTAATTAAATCAATAAGATTATAAAACTTTGTGACGTAACTAATTTATTATATATGTTAATTAATGATATATATTTTTATTTATACTTTTCATTGATATCAAATAGCAATGCGTTACGTGATTTATTCAGTGGGTTTTCTTCTTTTTTTTTTTTGGAACTGGATACCAGGTGCAGATTACTTATATTTTATTTACTGGAATTTTATTTTCATTTAAGTAGATAAATCTTTACAAATATAAATTAATCTGTGTTCAGTAGATTAGCTGGTTATTTTAATATTAGAATTAACATTCAGGAATTTCACTAAAATATATTCATCTTTACTCAAATAGTTCAATATAATCATTCAAGTTAGTTTTCAAGTAGTAGTAAATAAACAAAAACAAATGATAATTTTAACCTCTTTAAAACAAATTTATTTAAAAAAATTAAAATTAATTTCTTAACGTAATGTATATATTTATCTGCTATTTCACAACGTAAAGTATTGAACGAATAACCGTAAAATATTTTATAGCATAAAGAAAAATAATCAGGTAGAGAAACTAGATCATTAAATTCCAAATATTACAATTTATAATATTCCGTCAAAATATTATTTTAGGTAAATTTTAAGAAATTATAGATACGATATTTAAAAGACATTAAAGACAAAAAAAGAAAGTGTTAACCAAAAAGATAATTAAATGTTACAAAATACACAATAGAAAAACAATAAATAGTAAAATATTTAAATAAACACGTATCCATTACTAAAAGATTCAGAAGTTAGTTATTTTTGGCCGTAAAGTTAAAGTTACATAAAATGGAAAAAGTCCCGGGTTCGAATCCCGAACAGGCATGACATTTTTCACACACGCTACAATTCATTCATCTCATCCTCTGAAGATATACTTAACTGTGGTTCCGGAGGTTAAGCAAAAAAAAAATAAATAAATAAATGGAAAAGTATAAACATTATTTTGAAACCGTGGATAAAACTAGCTAGGACATCTATAATACAAAAAATGCTAACATGAAACACAGATGTAGGATTCGTGTGATTTCTATAGATTGGTTGTGATTTTAAAAACTGTCGTAAGCGATCTGCAATCAAAAACCTGTTACTTCAAAAAACAGTATAATTGTTATTATGAATGACAAGCACTTCACTTAAGGTTTACTAGGAAAAAGAGGTAAAGTCGTTTTTTTATAGAGACTTGTCTTTTTTACATAGGCGATCATAATACTCTTCCAATCAGTATTCAAAGCTTATCAAAGTGCAAATCCTATCTTTGGTAGGATCTGCACACTATCATTTGGTAGGATAGTGTGCAGATCCATTTTATTTAGTAGTTTTAGTTAGTAGTTTTTGCGATCAACATTTGTTTTGTTGGTTTAAGATTAGTATTTCTGATCTTTAAAGACTTAATCAAGTAATAATGTGAATGTATGATCTAACTGAGTTTAGATATCGGAAATGCTTTTTTGTGAAAACTTCACTGTAAGAGGAAGGCGCGAGGATCGCGCTTTCGCAAATCGGTTAATTTGATAATTAACGGTTACAAGTTATGGTAGGTGGTCGTGGGTAGAAGAGATCCTACGAAGGCAATAGTAGGTTGTTACATACTCTGATGGAAATATCTGCCAAAGCATTTGCAACGATGGCTTGCTGAAAGATGCCAAACTCATTAGTTTCAGCCTCTTTCAGCCAAACTTGTATGTTATCAGGTTTAAAGAGACTAAAAGATGACCTTCGGTAAAGTCCAGCAAAGCTTGAAACGAACGAGTGGTGTGGCGACCCAGATCGTTACGAGGCGGGTGTCTTCCCATATGGGAATCAGGATAAGTTCCAAGTAGGTACTTTATATCTTAAATGCTTTTTCTACAAATTGTTTCTAACAAATTCTTTCTTTCTGTGGAAGCAATGTATTAAATAGCTGTCTCCAGTTTGTAGAGAAAATCTTAAAATTAAATCATTTTAAAATATATGCGTAACCTATAGGGAAAATTTATGAAAACAAAACATGGGAATTAGAAAATTCAGAAATATAAAACAATATATCGGAAATGTATATTATATAATAATAGTAAAAGTTTTAATGGGTTAGAAAGAAAGGAATGCGGCTAAATCTTAAAAGTAATATACTCGTAAAAAACAAAACTGTTCATGAAAAATTGGCTTTAACAAGCATCATTGCTTCCGATTTAGATAATTTGGTCTTGTAATGAAGGCAAGTAAGTATAAACTCTAAAGGAACAAAAATATAATAAAACCGCAATGAATACGATGATTAGAATAAATTAAAGTCGATTATTAAGGCTGTAGGACGTAGGAGATTTAAAGTAATAAAGAACAGACAAAATGAAAGATTCAAAAAATCAATAAAATGTAATGAAAAAAATAGGATTATTTAAACAATTTAAAAAAAATTACAAACATCAATTCGGATCTCTGATATTAGTTGTATATTTTCCTAATAAAAGAGGAAAAATAAACATGTGTGTTTTCATTTCAGATTTACATGAATTTCATCACAAGTCATAGTGAGTTTGTAAAAAAGAAGTAGTCCCTACTCAAGGTTTTGGAAAACGGTATATGTTCCTTTGCTTTATAGGAAAAAGGGGTGGTCTTGGTCCCATCTGTGAGCGATAGAGGCTGTAATCCGAATTGACTTTGTTAAATTCTTCCTTCAACTTTTCCTCTTTACGGACTTCTTTTCTACTCACAAGAGTGATGAGAGTTACCTCTTTTAAGCTGCACTTTACCCTTTCACCGTCATTCGACTCATCTACTAACCTTCTTTACAGAATTAAAAGTTTTTTTTTTTTTTAGTTTAAAACTTAGGGGAGGAATTAATTTAAGATTTTTTTTTTTTTAGTTTAACAAATAAAACATTCTAAAGAATGTTAGAATTAAAAAAAAAAAAAAACGCAAAAAGAGTAATGCTAGTAGTTATAAAATAATAATTCCCGATACTTTTTGGTTGTCTGTTGTTGTATGAAAATAATTATAAATATATATTAAAAAATATTTAAATTAATAATTTATTTGTTAGACAATAAATGTTTATTATAGGACTATTGAAAAAAACATTACCTAAATTTAATGAACAAGTGTACACAAATGATGTGAGTAACCAATTTCAAGAGAAACATAAACAGACATTAAAAAAAATATATTTTACTGTGTCATGTTTGAATTGAAACATATCTTTATATGTAATTTAAACCATAATACTACTACAAATATGCTTTTCTGAAAACTTCAAGACTAGCGTCAACCTTGTCCTTTGAACTCATTCTTAATCATAGAAGTTTGTAAAGTTTTTTAGCCAGAATTGCCAATATTTACCTGCTCAAAAAGACTAGCAGATGCTAAATCAGATAGACGTATGTATACACATATTCAGCCATGTATTGATGAGGAGATGTGATGTAGTAGGGAGTACATATCAAAGCTGGCCAATCATGTGAATCATCTTGCGCTGAATTTACTTGAAAATGGTAACACGATTGAGGAGGTTCCATGTACTGGACTTCACTGCTCTTTGAAAGCACTGAAGATTACTGAACTGAGGTGACCTATAATTATACAGTGGTTATTATGCTAAATATAGTTTAAACTTTTATATCCTACATATTTTCCCTCTTTATCTTATCTATATTTATACCTATTTTTATCCATATTTACCCATATTTATTCCTATATTACTACCTATATTTATCTTTACTTATTTATCTATATTTATCTGACTTTAATGCTTGTGACTTTATTTGGATGACTTTTATGTTTTATGATTTTATTATTATCACCATACATATAACTCCAAATACTAACAGATTTTGTTACCTGTTACCTTGGTTATCTGCTGTCTTAGTTTTTATTACCTAATTGCTTCGTTTGTGTCATACGAGAAGTGACGCATATTATTGATATTGTATTTGAGGTGGGCTATCTTTAGATGATCTGATACGTTACTCTTAGCCATTTAATTTTATTTATGATCACAATACTTTTGGCGACCGATTGGAAAAAATAAATTGATCAGAAAAAGTCAGTTCAAAGTATTGTTATAACTAATCTGTAAATTAAAATTACTCAAAGGCTTACTCTTTCCCTTTGAAATACACCGAGGTGAAGCTATTAAAGCCAATAAACGCAAAGGTATACATGATTAACTTTAACTTATATACTGACGTTGAATGATTAAAATTAATTTCTCCATTCAGTTGAGTTAAAATTAATTAAACAAAAATTTAAGTAGTGAAAATAAATTTTTTTCACTGATTAATTACAAAAAAAATTTAAGCAATGAACATAAATTTCTTCACTAAATGTTCAACTGTACTTCTGAATTTATTTAGTATTTAATTGCATTAAAATTGTATTGGTTTCTTTAAACCGGAAAATGGTTATTATGGTGTCATAATACAATTAATAATTAGACAGGCGTCTAATTATATTTTTTTGTTTTGTATTTTACAAGTTTTAATAAATGTAACTTGTATATTAAAATCAATAGTTTTATTTATTACTGGTTATTAATATAAATTATTCTTAATTTAAAACCCATGAACACTATAAAAATAAAATCAATGAAATTTCGAAATGTAAACTTTTAATAAAAATATTCCTGAATCAAGATTTTTCTGATCATTTTAGTTTTTACTTTCATTGTTAACACGTTACTTTAAATCCAATGATTATATCAAAATATTGAGATATTTTGGTACGTATTGTTGTAAAATAATTAAAAGTCCAGTAATAAAAAAGAAATGCTTTCTTACTTAAAATTAAATTGCAGTTGTACACAGTGTACACTATGAAAAATATACACAACTTCCATTGCTGTACATTATTGACAACTGAGAAAATTATTTTGTGTTTGTTTTTCAATGATGCCAGAATTTATATTTTATTTTTTCTAAACTTCCAATACAATCGAAAATTTATTTTTCAATTACATCTTGATCCTCTTTGTGTAGTTATCGACAGGATTGTATATATGTTTGTCATGAAGAGAGGGTATTATATTTTACAGTCTGGTTTGTATCACCTTATAAAATTTCTTTAAAAATATAGAATATTCTGTAAAATATAATTTAAAAGAAAGAAATGAAGGTTGAAAATTACTTAAATAATAATAGAATAAAAACATAATATATGTAAGGAATAAAAACATACTTACAGATAAGTACTTAAGTAATTTATTAATTTACGATAAATTACATTTTCAAAATTATAAAGTTAATAGTTATTAATATTATTATATAAATTAATTTTTGTCCCAAAAAAAAAAAAAAATTACACTGAACTTTCACGGAATTCATTATTGCGTGGCTGCTTCAATATTCTATTCTACTAATCAAGGCGCATTCAGTATTTTAAGTATTTTAAATATTTTCAAAATTCATGAAAATTTTTAAAATATCTCTCATATGTGATAGAATAATTTTTAAAATGATAAAATCTTTATAGAACAATGGATTTTGTATTCTAGAATTTGTATCCTTTTTGGATACAAATCTAAATTCTATTTTTTTTATCTGCTATATATATGCGAGTAACCATGTCCTGAAAAAGAATGAATATTTGGTTTTGAAGGTGGATTTTTAAGGTCTTTGAATTCTAAATTCTAATTCTAGAATTTGTATTCTTATTTAGATTTCAGTCAACACAATTTTTTTAAATAAATTTATAACCATTTCGATACTTTCCGTGACAGAATTTTTAAACTATCTGGTAGTATTTTAGATAGTTACTTTATTAATTATTTAAAATTGAAATTATAAAATATTTAAGCAGTAAATTATACAAATGATCAAATTTGTAAAGTCTATTCGGGAAACATTGTAACCTTGCTATGAAATATTTTTATTCGGTTTTATTGACCCTCATTCCATAAAAACTATATACTCGTATAAGCACAAAAATTAATGTGTAGAACAAAATTGAAATTGAAATATACGAGTACGAGTATATCTATATTTATATGTGCGTGTGTACGCGCATGCGTGCATGTATGTAATCATTTAATTTATTCTTAATTCTTCGGCAAAATAATATTTTTAGGATTTATCCTTCTCTCTGCAATTAAATCTAAATATTTAAAGAATTTAATCATTTTATATTGCAAATATATATATTTAGTACTAAACTATTTATTATGTTATTAAATAATAATTTTATTTTCACAACAAATTTAATAAATTTAACCGTAAATTTTTTGGGTTATTAAAGTCGTTATTTATTTGAAAGTTAAGCAAAAAACTAAATATATATATATATATATATATATATATATATATATTATATACATAAAAAAAAACTTTTTTTGTTTAACCTCCCGGAACCACAATTAATTATATCTTCAGAGGGATGAAAATGAATGAATTGTAGCGTGTGTGAAAAATGCCATGTCTGACCAGGATTCGAACCTGGGACCTCTGGATGAAAGGCTGAGACGCTACTACTCAGCCACGGAGGCCGGCTATATATATATATTAATATTATATATATATTATTATTTATATATATTTATATTAATTTTTTGATAATCATTTGATATTCATTTAATTAAGAACGTTCCATCCGTTTACGCATATTCATGGATAATGAAATGCACTTCTGGATGTTAAAATTACCTATATGATTTTTTTTAAAGTAAAATGTATGCTTAACATTGACTGTAAAAATCACTATAAATGATTTTAACGAATAATTAAATTCATAACAAAAACTGAATAAAAATATGGATTTATTGTATTTCTAATGTCCTTGGAAATAAGGAATACAGTATCGGATGATTCTGTTAACTAACAAAAAAATATTCTTTCTACTCTCTAGTTTTTAAATAAATAACAAAAGTCCTGTACTCTATTCTTAAAGATTTTTAAGAATAGGTTAAAATTTAAATTAATAGGTTAATTTTAAATTAATGAGATTTCATTTTACGTTCATAAAACATCCATACATGATCTAAAATTATTGTTATAGGAAAGGAGGGTTATTCTATAGCTTACGAATAAGGGTGAAAAAAAAGAAGAGCAGAGTTATGTGCTGTGAGGAAATCGAGGTCTACATTCAGCCCATAACACGGCATAACATAACGTAACACAAATCACATTAAGGAAACGGTAAAGGTGTATAAGAGGTGAGACATGTGACGTTACAATTCATAGCACGAGATTTTCTCCCTTCTCAACCCTCTTCGACTTTACAAACGGACAACCTTTTGTCCCTTTTAGGAATCGACTTGTACAAAATACGATCAAACCGACCAAGAAGGTTTCAAACCAAATCTTGTCTACACTACCAGTCTATGCGTTTGTACCAGTATATCCAATACATGTAATCCTTATAAGACGTGCTCACCCTATGAGGAACCCGCATCATTTTTAAAAGAAATATCCGTAAAATATATCAGATTACACATCCTGTTGAAATGTATCCTTTCAGTATACGAATAGTCCCGTATATTTTCATAACCACCATTGTAATTTGTTGAACATCTCTTTTTTAACAGATGTTTTAACAAGCAAACGTTTATTTATTGCCTGTTATAACTTTCTATTTATAAAGAGTATCTTAAGAATTTATTTCCACCGACTTAAAAAACAAATATTCATTCTTTTTCAGGACATGGTTACTCGCATATAGGTAATAGATAAAAAGATTAAAATGAAACTGTCATTCAAGATTCAGATGGCGGTTACGGATAAAAATATAGAGTTTATTAATTTTTATCTTAATAAACTTTTTTCTTTTTCTTAATGGTAAATATTCTTTTGTAATTCTTTAAATTTTATATATTTATAGGGTTAAAATACAAAATAAAACACGCATTAAACTTCTTTTTTTCTTTTCATCTACAATACGTTATCTACGATCAGTTAAATATGCACTAAAACTTAAAACGAAAATAACAGTATTCACAACAAATATAAGTTATTGCAAAAGTATTATTTCTGCAAGACCAACATGATTTTCAGGTTTTAGCATTAAAAATCCTTGAGATTAAGTAGGGCAATCTATAGATTAATGCTGGCCCAATTAATAAAAAACAAATGCACAGTTAGGGAGGAACTACGTTTTGAATAATAAGTCTTCTTTCTTAAAATTTATAAACATCAAAGTCAAAAATATTAAAAATGGATCAAACCACTTTTCTTTATTATAATAGATTTATTAAAACTTAAAATATATGTTTAAGTATATTTCAACTTTTATTTAACAAAATTCTTGTAAAATTAATATAAAGAATTTTTTTTTCTCATTACGCCAAACTTCAAAGTTTTATCTTAGTTTGAAAAACATAATCAGTTCTTTATAATTAGAAGAGTTTATCTATATAACATCAGTTAATTTTAATGAAAATGTTTAGTTTTCTGAATATTTTACTTTGATTATTCAATGTAAAATTTGTTTTTACTAACTTGAACGTTTATTAAAATAATAATAATAATTTTATAAAATTTATCAAAAAATTTCATTAAAATTTAAGTATATTTTATGGTAATAAAAGATTTTATCATATAATTTTAGTACCTTTGACAATTAAAAAACAAATAACTAAAAATAATTTTTAAAAAATTCACTGTTTTGAGTGTAACGTTCTAAATATTAAGAAACAAGAGATTTAATAGAAAATTTACCAATGGTCAATTTAAAGTAACGTATAAAAGTAGTTTTAACAAAATGAGTTATCTGTACCAATATAAATACAGATAAACAGTATCTAATGATGTCTTTTATTTTTTAAATATTAACTCGATTTTTTTATACTATTTTTTTTAAGCAATTCATAAATATTTTATCTTATCCATACAAATTATTATCCAAATAAAATGGGTGAAACACGTAAACATAAATTTTAATTAATTATACTTCGAGTTATATTTGGTAATAGAGTCTGAATCTCAATATACAGAAAAGATAATTCTTGTTTTCTTCTATTGATTAAAAAGTTACAATAAAAGGAAAGTAAATAAAAGTAAAAGAACTAAATGTTATCGTATTGTAAAATAAACCATGAATTTTTCTTATTCCTTATTTTTTAAATTTAATTCTGCAAGGCAAAATAAAACCAGAAAAAACCAAGAACAAAATCAAATTATTAATCTGAACGTTACTTTGCTTGGAAATTTTGATTACCATGTTCGACATAAAAACAACTTTAGACATATGATCCAAATAAAGATAAAATAAAATTAATTAAATTTTTTTAATCGATTATTATTATTAAATACAAAATAAAACCATAATAGTAATGTCAACTATTGAATAAATTTATATAAAAATTGTATTTATTTTATAAATATTAAGAGAATAATAAACTTATTACAAAATATAAAATTGCGGCAGTATGAAAAAAATGAAGAAAAAAAATTGCAAAAATTATGAAATAAAAGATTACTACGAAAGTAAATTTGCTATACAGTAATTGAAGAAATTTTATCTGAATGAAATTATATATTGTTTAAATTTATTTAAAATCTACGTACATATAATTACAAAAAAATTTTAAGTTTTGTGTAACGTCCTATTATAACTTCTGTCTTTAATTTTAATTGGCTATTAGTATTTGTTGATCCATACTAATTGGAACAAATATGTTATTAATTTTATATTTTTATTTTAATAAGGAAGAATTATGTTTAATTCAGTTAATACGAAAAAAAAAATAATAATATTTTGGAATAATAACTCAAATAAAATGCTGGTTTACATGAAGAAGCCAATCAAATAAGAACTAGAAAAAATGGAATCGGCAAACCAACCAACAAATAATATTTACACAAAAAGAAAGAACTCATTAAAAGCCAAAATAAGTCATTTAATAATGGAATAAAATTAGAAGATTTAGATTAGATTTTTTTTATATGCATGAAAATGTATCTTAAGTTTAAATTTAGGTGAAAAAATTCAACAAAAAAAAAAATGAAAGGAAAATCTTAAGAAAACTCTATTTCCAGTAAAAGTACGAGAAATCGAATAAAATGCAGAAACAAAAATCATTATTATAATTCGGTCTTTCAACCGGAAGCCCCGAGTATGTATCCCGATTTGGCATGATGTTCTTTATACTTTTTTTTTAAAAAAAGGCATGATGTTCTGCATTTACAACAGACTTTTGTTTTCACACCGCACAAGTTTGGAGATTATATGGAGAATTAATTACAAAAAGTTAAGGTGAAGCAAAAAAAAATTGCAAAAAAAAAATTCCAAAAAAAGAAAAGAAACATTTTTTGTCCACCTTATGAAAGGAAATGATAATAGGCAAAAAATAAATCTTCAACCGCATTTACAACTAAAAGAACGAAGATCAATGGATTTGAATGGTTAAAAAAAAAAAATGAAAATATTATATATGAAGAGACGGAACAAGGTATAAAAACGTTTAGAGATCTAGTGTAAGATTTAAATGGTCTCTAAAAAAATAAAAAACCTAGCATTTGATCAGAAGAGAGAAGACAAAAATATAGTGAAAAAATGAAGAAAAAAAAAATATTAGAAGAACTGGAAAGAAAACTCTCAGAAAAATGAGAAATGAATGCAAATTTTGTTTCTCGTGGTCCTCTGTCGCCAAAATTGAAAAAAAAAAAAAAAAATAATTAAGTGTGAAATATATAATTAAATATACATAAAATTTTTAATTTACATATAGAATTTATTCAACACTTCAATACAAATTAATTTATGTATCATACTTATAATGGGGTGAAGAATATCTAAGACAAAATCATTTACAAAAAAAAGGGATAAATCAATTTGTTAGTTAATTTATCAGTTACAAGAATTAACTTAAAATCTATAGGAAATATCCTTAAAGAGCCGATGTTTAATTTACTTTTAAACTCCTTCATTAAATAAAGTAATAATATTAATAAAAAAAACTGAATATCTTTTAGATTTCGATGGATTTGAGGTACTGACATGTACGATATAGTCATCTCAGTGAAGAAGATAACAGGAAACGACTATACTTCTCAAAACCCCAATAACTCTCATAGATTTGCAACTCTCATACTAGGTACTTAGTTTTCTTCCCGGGAAGTACCTCACACAGATAAATATCTTATAAACTAAATACGTAGGTACATTTTTAATAATCGTAAAACAAAATAATATTTACTAAAATATATGTAACTAAATGCGTTTCTATCATATACCCCACTTATTCCATAAAGATAGTTTGTGAGTATCCAAGCTACATTATTCAACAAGTTATTATCAGTTTCAGATAAATAACATTTTGGTATAACAGTTTCAAGAGTAATCAATCTTAGGTTGAACATTAGGAAAGTTCTGTTCACCCAAGCTGAAATTTTTATATTCAAAAAGTTTTAATCAAACATGTAATTACCGCGTTTTGATAAATGACTTATTATCCATACATTATCCTCGTGTTTTTTAATAATTCTCCAAGTTGAAATTGTTACTTAAAATTTGAATTTTGAGAGCTAATAGCATTATTAAAAATAGGACTACATAAGTGAATGCAATTCTTCTAAAAGCTTTTGTATAACGGAGAAAAACGCTTGGAAAAATATGTGTAGTAGCTTTTGTATAACGGAGAAAAACGCTTGGAAAAATATGTGTAGTTTCAAGAATGTAAAAGCTATAATTGAACTAAGGAAACTAATTTTTTAAAGCTTAGATACCTTTTAAATTTTTTGTGAAGCCATATAAATAAACACATTAAAGTTCAGTAGGCTTGTGATTTCGTTACCACTAAATTATAATGCATTTGAGCGATCTGAAATATAGTCTTTTAAACCAAGCAAACGTAGAATATTGTACTATAATATTCCACCAACTATTATTTAATATTTTAACATACAGCGTATAGTAAACTTATAAATCTGTAAAATTTTGATGATGATTATTTTCATATCTACTTTCAGGTTACTATGTTCGAATTATAAAATATATATTTTTCTAATTTATAAAAAAAATTATACGCGTACATTATATTAAAAAAAAAATAAATCAGCTATTTTGGCAGCCGTGATTTGGCGGTATTTATGAAGTTTGTTATATTTTATAATTTGTAAAATAGATATTTATACGAGTACTGTGAACCTCGTTGCACATTTTGGAGAAAAAACAAAAACTTCTTTTTGTAAGGTATACTTATTTATATGTCATTTAAGCCTATATTTTTAAAATTTTGGTTCGGCTAATCTAGGCCATAGAGGAATTCAACATGAATCAGTTACCACCAGCTGATATGATCCACAAAGTGGCATCAGATTGTGGAGGATATCAAATAATATTAAGAAAACGTGCTGGGGAATAGAGATACGTCTTGGGGAATAAAGATACATGTAGTTTAGCTCGTAGAAGATAATATAGCGAACAATTCATCCAGGAATTTTCCGGCGATAACGACAGTGTAATTATGAAATCCCAACCTACTTCTTTATAATCAATGGAGAATGATATACCTATGCTGAGAAAACAAACTGCAATTCATAATCCTGGCAATTACCCATACAAAAAACACAGTGTGTCTCATAAGTTTTAAGATTGTGGCTCTAAAATTGGCACTATTAGCACTGTAACCATGAAATTGTAAGTAATATCTGCTGTACAATACCTGTGTTATATCCCATATTCATAGCAGACTTTATACCGTTGGAAGATTGCATCGTCGCCACATTTACTGATGATACTGCCATCCTTGCCGTTAACGAAGGCCCTTATCTAGCCTCGCCGGCCTCCGTAGCCGAGTGGTAACGACTCGGCTTTTCATCCGGAGATCCCGGGTTCGAACCCCGGTCAGGCATGGCATTTTTCACATACACTACAATTCGTTCATCTCATCCTTTGAAGATTTAACCTAACGGTGGTTCCGGAGGTAAAACAAAACAAAAAAAAAAAATTATCTAGCCTCATTGGAGCTGCAAATGACATGCCCATGGAAGAAAAAAATGGAAGATTAACGTTAACCAAGATAGATCAAAGCATATCACATTCCCATGCAGAAGGATGACTGTCCCAATGTGTACATGGTTGGTGTGTCTTGATCCCAGAAACAAAGAGTGTTTGGTACCTAAGACTCACCTAGATCGGCGTTTGATCTGGAAATGTTACGTGAGAATGAAAAAAATAACTGAATTCGAAGTATAGGGAATTGTATTAGATGCTACAAAAAAACTCACACCTGACGCTGTCCAATAAATTTCCCGACTTACAAATTTATAGTACGACCAATATGGAATTATGGCATAGAGTTATGGGGAACAACTAATAGTAAAAGTAACGTATATATCATACAGCGCTTCCAGAAAGCATAGGAAAGCAACTGCACCATGGTTTACAGTGAATGATGAAATGCATGAATAACTGGGACTTCCGATGGTTCGTGAGGTTGTGAGGTAACATAATGTTAAATACCAACAACTCAGCTGTGAAAATCACGTCAGCCACTTAACAATCAATCTGCTTGATAAAAGCAGGGACGTCCGAAGGTTGAAACGTGCATGACATAGGGTCTACAGTTTGATGAATGGCAACGCCAAATCTATTGATATTATTCTTGTTTACTTTTATTCTTTATTTTTTGACTGTTTATTTCTTTATTGGTTTTATTTTAGTTTTTTTAATTATTAATATTTTGTTTTTATGGACAATGAAGTGTTGGCAGAAATATTTTTTGTAATGGACGTTAAAATTACTGCTTATTGATAAATATTATAATTAATTTACTTATTATTGGAGTGCCTCAAGAACCCCCTTATCATGTACGTCTTATCAAACGATTTACATAAGTTTCCACGTAAGGAATCGATTGTAAATATTGTAGTTGTAGAACAAAAAAAGATTAAAATAACAATGAAACTGATTAAAAAGTATAGCATAACCATAAAACATATTTATTTTCTAGAATTTATTAAAAAACTGATAAAACAAATAAAAAATATAACCATTAAAAAAAAGTGTACTCTAATAATAACAATGGAAAAATACATTTTATCGGAAATAATAAACAAAACAAAACATTTTAATGTTACATCGGTTACACAGCTTTTCATTCACTTCGCATCTGCCCGGAGCTAAATCATATAAATAGATAAACGCAAAATTATAATATGCGTACTGCTAATATATGTAATGGTAAATATCAAAAATTAATATAACGTGTTATTTTTTTTATGTTTTTGGAACCATGCCCATCACAAAGACCAAACAAGAAATCTTTTTTTTAATCCTAGAGAAATTGGGGAGCAGACTTATCTTTATTTAACACGTCTTTTAAGAACTTCTGATTCTTGGAAAGATTTTTAGTTTTACTTCTGAGGAGAAACAATGAAAGTGTGTTTTATTTTTATTTTACTTTTTTTACTTAATATGTAAAGACTAAAAAGACTTTCAATTGTTCATAATTCTAAAAGCTCATATATGGGATTTAGAAAAAGGCTCGCAAAGTATTGCATAAATATTAATAATTTCAGACTATTAATAATAAAGAATGAAGGAATTAAAGCACAGGAAAAACAAACAACAAAACAAAATACATTAATTTTAGCGATGGGAAATAAATTTTAAGAAAAGTTTTTCAAAAAATGTTCATATATAGTTTAAATAAATTTAAAAATTTTATTAAGTAAAGTTTTTCTCTAAATCTAACGCCATCTTCAATATACCTTAAAATGAAAAAAAAAAATTTTTCGCTACAAATTTTCTGCATTTAAAACTTTTTTTCGGACTCTATAAATCTAAAAAAAACAGTAGACATTTTTTGTTAGCTCTATATGTGAAATATGTATATATATAAAAACTTCCAAAAGATTTTTGAAAAATATTTTAATTGAAGGAAAGAAAAGTAAAAGAACATATTTTGATTTTAAGAGGTGAGGATTGATTAAAAAAAAATTATTATTTATATATATGCGTTCTAGGTTACAAATTTGTTTTAATTAGGTTCTCTCTGAAATATCTTTGAAGAAATTCTACTCTGGTTTTTTTCGCAATTTATTTCCCCACCCACTGAACGAATTAAAAAAAATAATATAATCATTATTGCTTCATATATAGAAACATTTGTGTCAAATTTAAAGAATTAAATGTTTTTTAAATTTAAATTCCAGTTTTAAAAATTTAAATTTTTTAATTTTAGTATTTCATTTTTTTTTAAGTTTAAATTTTTAATTCTCTTAAATTTCGTTTGGTCAATCCTGAGATATAAGACCAAAAGCAGTGCGACACACACACACACTTACACTTTTTTTTTGTGGTCTAGATGAATCAGTTGGGCTATAAAACGTAAATTTAATTAAATTGCAAAATTAAACTGTAAAATAACTGAAGCAAAAATAATTCTTTAAAATACTGGTGTATTTAAGTTTTCTGAAAAAAAATACGTGTATAAAATATGCAAAAAAAAACATGAAGAAATTTATTATTCAAAAGAATTACAGTATATATATTCCAGTATAAAGCACAAAAAACCATGAGTTAAACAATTATTATAAACATCAAATTGCAATATAACAATTTTTTATTAAAATAAAGTATAATAAAGCATTTTTAAATAGAAACCAACATGCTTTTAACATATTATTAAATAAATAACATTTAAAACATGTTTTAAGGGGAAGATTATATGATTAACACACAGTAAAATGATTCCGTTAATAGAATTTTGGTTTAGACAGAATTAAAATGAAACGTTTTAATATAAATTTTCAGTATGATACATATTAAATCTGTCTCGTAAACATTGTATATTTAAATAAATTATTAATAAAATGGGAAATACAGAACGAACAAAAAAAGGACGCTCACAACTATAAAAAGAATTGTTTATATAGATGAGTATATATATATATATATATATATATATATATGCATATTTAGACACAGACACACACGCGCGCGCATACACAAACACGAAAAGACCCCGTCAGTTACAAAATTAAAAAGCTGGTTTTTAAATAGATTAAAGTGTTTTAGCGTCGCTGTAAGACTATTAAAGTTGATTACTATACAATTAATTTTTGTTTTATATTCTATCAAAGAGTTTTTGCATTGAAAACTGGAAAAATTCAAATGTCGATTGACATAAAACTAAGCTAATTTTAATCTGTCCTTTTAGGTGCTTTATTCGTAACGTACAAATTATACGTGTAAGTAAATACGTAACAATCATTATTACGTAATCTCTAAACAATAATTTGTTGTAAATATTTTTTGAATATTACAAGTAACAGAAAAATCGTTTAGCCTTATTTATATATTTCGTATAAATTATTCATTATGCAATATTTACATTGTTAATTATTATATAATGAAAAAAATTATATATATTATTTCAAAGATTTTAACAGCTAGATGTTAAATTTATGGAGTTATACTGATCTGGAAACTAACAAGCTACTTCTATAGAAAGCGATTCTAAAAACCGGTTTCGACATGCGAAATCCAAGTCTGGGAAACGACCAGTACCAGCAATACAGAGATTATTCAGCGATTCCAGAATAAATTTGCAAGATGCATTAGACAGGTGGCATGGTTCGTATGGTATACAAAATTCCTGAGTAGTTCGGGTTACCATATATTCAAAAAGAAGTGGATCTCTTTGCAACCAAATACAAAATAGGACTTAACAACCACGTAAACTATCTAGCTGTTAGCCTCTTACGCAATGGGGAAGATGTATGGCAGGTAAAGCGGGTTCATGCACTGGATCATGGAAAATAATAGTGTTACTCAGGACGAGATCATTTCTTCGAAAGTTGTGCGTCATCAAAGTATATGATCATTTATGTACTAATAATATTTGCTACTACCTTTCCATTTTTATTTTTACATTATACTTTTATTCATAATATTGGATATTATTATGATTTCTAGTTCATACCTGGCTAGATTTTATCAGTGGTTGCATAAACCATTGATTTACTGTTGATGTCTAAAATGTAGTTAAAGTGTTTCAAGGTAAAGTACAAAAAAGAAAAAAATATGTTTTAAAAAAATTTTTTCACAGATGTAAAAATGTTTCAATGTTCGAAACAGATTGTAAGTATAAATTGTGATAAAAAAAAAATTATTGTTATTATCTATTTAATAATTAAGTTAAACGAATGGTATTATTAGAATGGCTGAATAATAAAAAAAAATGAGCTTTTTATTGTTTCAAATATACTATGTGTGTACTATAACACAACATTACGTATACAGTGTATTGTCCGTTTGTAAGGTTAGATATAATGTATTAAATATTGGATGTCCGGAGGGGGCCAACAGACGTTTAATAAAATTAGTGGCGTATTAGCTTAGCTCTTAATAATTCAGCCGTTGTGTCTTATTTCAAAGTTAAAAGAACTTAATAAAAATAATGTTAATCATTACATTAAAAAGTAGAAACAAAGAATACATGTTAGATATGTTTCTTTATCTCTGATTTTTTCCCATTTTTCTGAAATTAAGATCAAAGTAAGAGTTTGAAAACATATAATCAAAACAAAATAATTCTGAGGTTCATATATTATGTGAATAGATTTTATTGTAAAAATAACTGATAAAGCTTTACACTGTTATGCGGAATCCTACAAGCTGATTGGTCAATAATAAGCTCTCATTGAGAGTTTATCAACGATTTATCATAAATGCTACTTATTTTAGTTGGTTTCTGAGTTATAACCAAATAAAATTTTAATTAATGAAATATTTGCATCTTACAAGGGAAGGAACATCGGTTCAAACCAGACTTCATTCCCCTTTTTTTTTTTGTAACTTTAATAAAAATTTGTTAACTCTTCTTTCAATTTAAATATATTGATTTATTAATAATTATTACACCGTGGCTTTAAAAAAGTTTTACAATAAAAAATAATTCAATAATAAAAATACAAAAAAAAAGTAATACGAAAAAATCAGAAGTTATTAGTGAAATATAATTTTATGGACTTTTAAAACTGTGTATATGTAATTTAATAGCCATTATTTTGAAAAATCTGATTGCTTAATTTTAATTGAAAATTATAATTTAGAAACGTATTATTTTTGGATTTTCATACAAGCAAGTTAAGTGGTGTCAAAATCAGATTTTCATCTATTTCTCTATAAAATTATAATCAAATTAAAAATAATGATTTCTAAAAAGGTATTTTTTGTCACTTTTCCCTACTAATGTTCACGGATTTGTAAGTATGGGCAGATAATCTTTTAATGCCGGCCTCCATGGCGCGAGTGGTAGCGCCTCGGCCTATCATCCGGAGGTCCTGGGCTTGAATCCCGGTCAGGCATGGCATTTTTCACACACGCTACAATTAATTCATCTTATCCTCTGAAGATATACCTTAACGGTGGTTCCGGAGGTTAAAAAAAAATTATTCTTTTAAGGGATAATTTTATATTCAGCCATTATTAGTGTGGTATAATCACCTTATTCACTTTTTCACTTATTCTTTACTCAAATTAATTCAAGTTTCATTACAACCAAGTTATGTAAATTTAAAATATTGTTATGCAAACAAATTTATTAAACAACAGGTATTAATTTTAATTATATAAAATGCTATGTGTGCGGACGTGTTTGCGCTTGGAGTGTGTAGATTTTTTAATAAAGTTACACCCGAAAATATCACAGAATTCAGGAATAGAATTTTGCTCAAAAAACGTTCAATAAAATTAAAAAAAAAAATCAAAATAACATTTTTTTAAAAGCAATTTTAAAATTATACTAGTATATTTATATATGATAAATGACAGAATTTTACAGTTTGAATTCACATTACTTTTGTTTCAACAAGTTTAGTCAAATTTACATAGGACAAATGTCATGAATTTCTACAACTTCTAACATTAACCACATCCATAGGGATTGATCGGAATATCGAAAGCAACAGTTACTATTCAACTTTCTCCCTCTGTTGACATTGTCAAGATTTGACCAGTGAAATCAATTTTCTGTTTATAATTTTTGTTACAATCATTTTCAAATAATAAATTTCCATCACAAAATTTTAAAAATATTTTCATTAAATACTTGGATACTCATTATTTAAAAATAAAGTATTAAATTTCATTCATATAATTCATATTATGCTAACTATATATAAAACCAATATATGAATAGTCAATATCTTTTTAATAGTATTTTTCTTTGGAAAAGATAACTGAGAAATACTGAACCTTAATATAAACAGGTTCAAAAAAAATGACCTTTTAATTAAACGATACCATCTATCATTACTACTTTCTTTTTTTCTACAACTAATAACAAATTTTTCTTTACCAACTCATGTAGGAATATGATTTTTTAACCTAACTGAGCTAATTAGTGATAATTTTTGGTATAAAGAGTAAGTAATATTTTCAACATATATATTTATATATATATATGTTATATATATATATTTGTATATATATATATATATATATATATATATATATGTTACGGTAAAATCCCGAATATCGATAAATCTTAGGTTTCACCGGTAAATTCTAACATTTACCAAGTCACTTGGTAAAAGTCCGAAAAAATCTGGAAAACACATTTAATTAGGACTTTTACCAAATCGTTTAGGTCATTGCTGACAATTACCATATTCTGATGGTGATTGAGAATTCCGTAACGAAATCACGTCTAAATAGGAAAGAGCATGAATTTAGAAATGCTCTTCTGAATTTCGGGATTTCAGTTCAAAAAGTGCATCAAAATTAATTTTTTTAAAACGTGAGAATAATCAATTAATAATTAACTCTTAAATACACAGTCCGGGTCTAACACCCGGATTAGTTTTTAACACAATTTATTTTCAATTTTTGCTGCGGGAAAATAGATTTGAATCCCAACTGAACGTGTTTCATTAAATACAGTCATTTTGTTTGTTTAAACCATTCTAAAACTTAAGGAAAGATATAAAAATCTAAAAAAATGTAACTAAAAATTCTGTTTTTTAAAATATAGCCTTCCAGTTTTCTGTTTATCATAAAATTCGTCTTTCCTTTTACAAAAAACCATGATTAAAAAAACATGCTGCTAAGAAAATGTAATTTACTTTTATTTAAGAATTACTTTGTAATTCTAAATGCCATAATAGTCAACCGTGCTGCAATATATAATAACGTGTGAATTTCAAAATTTCATACAATTGGAACACTATGTTTAACAAAATTTTTCATTCAAAAAGTAATTAATAAGAAGAGCGCATGTTTTTTTCATATGAGTTTGTTATCTAGTACTTGAGATGGGCGTTATTTTTAGTTTTAGAGTTTTTTTGTAATTTTTAGTATCGAAGGAATTCATTTAATTATAACAAAGAACATATTGCTATTTATTATTGTAGAAGTTTGCTGAAAATGATTCATTCCTGAATATTAGTGTTTATGAATTAATTACTTGTAAATTTTTCATATGTCTTAGTATTATATAGCAAAATAAAGTTTTTTGTAATCTTCTGAAAAAAACCTGTTTCATTTTGCATCCGCAGTGCACTAAAATTCCGAAATTGGAAAGAGCATCTTTAAATCATACTTTAAATCATACTTTTGAGTGATTTATTACAGAATTGTCAACATTTACCAAGTCTACGGTAAAAGTCAACAATGACTAAAACGACTTGGTAAAAATTCCGAATTAAATGTGTTTTCAAGAGTTTTACGGACTTGTATCAAGTGACTTGTAAATGTTAGAATTTAACCGGTAAAACCTAAGATTTACCGGTATTCGGGGTTTTACCGTAACATATATATATATACATTACAATAAATGATATTTTAACTCACAATAAAATTTGGATAAAGATTGGAAAAATATGATGTAAGAAGCGTAAAGTAAATATGGTAAGAATTAATCACAACTAACTTAATTTCAAATCAGTTTCAGGTAATCTCAAATAACAGAAGAAGTAGTTGGGATCTGTTATCGGAAACTTATAGTAAAACCACCTTAATCTACATACACATTAGAAAAAAATCTTTGCATAAGCGACCAATAAATTTTCTTTCTTCTGTATATCTATTATTTTACTTGCATGATTTTCTCAAGATTCATTTCTCTTTTGATTTCCTTATACGAAGTAATGGAAGTATTGCAATCGCGAAAGATTTTTGTTTTCAAATTTCATCGGAAATATCCGTTTTGACCATCCCTGAATTAATTTTGACTAGCTTCGGCGTGACATCTGTACGTACGTACGTTTCTCACATAACTCAAAAACAATTAGCCGTAGGAAGTTATAATTTTGGATTTAGGACTGTTGTAACATCTAGTTGCGCACACCTCTTTTGATTTCTATCAACTGAACCAAAAATTTTTATTAGAAAACCCAAAATAAAAAAAAAAATATTTGGATTTTGGACTTTTCCTTAATTACAGTAATAAACACTCGTTGAGAGCTTTTGAATTATTATCATAATTGGTACTTATTTTCATTGGTTCCAGAGTTATAGCCAAATAAAATTTAATTAATGAAATATTTGGATATTACAAGGGAAAGCTTCATTTATTTTTTTAACCTTTTTAAAATTAATTATAATGATTTATTAATAATTATTAACCCTTGATTATAAAAAAAGTTTTGGAATAAATAATAATTCAATAATAACAATCAAAAAAAAAAAAAAAAAAATGAATAAAATTAGAAATTAGTAAAATAAGATTTTATGTACCTTTTAAAAATGTTCATATGTAATTTAACAGGAATTATTACATATGTTTTTATATTGTTGATATATATCATTCTTTAGTATTAACTGAAAATTATAATTTATAAGCGTATTATTTTTGGATTTTCTAGTTTAATTTCTGTTTAATTTTATTAGCATTAAAGGTAACACAGATTGACTAAAAAATAGACCCTCAGAAGGACAACATATACATTGAGGCATACATCTCTGATCTTTAATACTCGTATATTGCAAAAAATTCTTAACTTGTAGTTCATTACTCCTCTGATATTATAGGACAAAATTCTCCCTAAGACGGAGTTGATCATCATTTCGTTTATTTGTTTTCTGCTGCTAATCATTTAATAGCTCCTTGATTTAATGTAATTCCTCTGATCTTAATTTTTCTACACGTTATCTAGTTTTAAAATTATCTCTCTTCATATGACCATCTTCTATTCTCTTAATCCTTTTATTCTTTCCTTGGTTTTAACATTTTCTTCCATTTCATATGCATTTTTTTGTCTCTATTTTTATAGATATATTTCTTTGTATTATCTTTCTTTTTCCCATATGATTGTTTCTTTTTCATTTTTGATTATTCACCAATCAAACACTAAAAATTGAATATTTTACTTCGTAAGGTCAAAATTAGAAATTGTAACCACTATACAGGAAACCTCTAAAGGGAATAGTTTAATTATTATTAACTTTTATTTATACGACACATCAGAAAACTAAAATTTTTGTTAGTAAGCAACTCATGAAGATGACGAATAATACATACTCGTTTTCAGTAATAAAGACGAGGAGTAAAGGGAGTTTTACGGTATCCTAATATTTCATGTAAGATTATTGAATTAATAATTGTATAATTATTTGATGTTATTAAAGACTAATATTTCAGAAATTGTGTAACTTTCCACTTTATCAAAGAACTGGAGATCGTATCTCAATTTCAATTGAAATAAGTTGTGTGTAAAAAAAGAAGAAATATAAATGTGTATATGTAGTTTAACAAGTTTTAAAGGAAGTCATGTGGTGTTCATATCAAAATTTTTAAATACATAAATAATGTGTAAAAAAAAAAACATTATATAATTATCTAAATAGAACAAAAAAAAAATAATAATAATAAATGACTGTCATATAACTGTTTAAAAAGAACAGCCTTAAGAAGACAATTTAGGGCCATTCTGTTAACTAAAGAAAAAATATAAATTTTATTTGAAGTGTATATACTTGTAAAACTACGTGTCTGTAAGAATAGCATATTAGTATCAGTAATAAAACGTAATTAGCGTAAAATGAGTATTAGGAAAACTATTATCAAATAAACTACTGCTTTTATATTTCAACTTTTTATCTTATTTTTCTATTTTCATATATAAGTTCACGGTATTTATCAATTAAATCGTAATACTTATTTATATTTTAATTATATCGCAAGTAAAATTTTAATTAAAGCTGAAACACTTTTTATAACATAAAATTAAATTATATTTTAGAGAAATATTACGTATCAATGATTTTTTATTATTATTTTCAGTCTTACTACTTTTTTTTTTTTTTATTAAATAAATATATTTCTGTTGTATAGCAAAGGATAAATCATAAAAATTACTATTTGAATACTTTATCTTATGAGACCAGCTGATATAAACATAAGCTGCATTAAGTAATCATTTTATATTTTACTGACTGAAATCTATTCCACACACTAAAGCATGTAAGCTATGAAAACCGTAAGTAACTAACTAGTAACTATTTTAAGATTGAAAATATTTATTCCCTCAATGTGCCACATTTTTTCGTCTCATATTTTTACCTGTAAAGCGCTCCGACAGATCTTTTTGTTTCATAATTTCTGCCAGTAACATTGTTATTATATTATAACACTAATCAAAAATAGCAATGAAAGAAACATTTCTGGTTGAAATCTCGATAACAGGAACAACATGGACAAAAAGCGTTGCGAAAAAGTAATACAAATATACACCAATGTCTCAGGAAATTAAGTAAATATGGTTTATATAGTGCCGATCATACACTCGAATAAGGGGATGATACCGAAAATACTATTAGCGAATATTAAAAACTGCGACTCGATCCGTGGATCTGTTTTGAGTTACAGATAAATGTTATCATTAGTATATGCAGCAGAATAAGGAAATTCTACAATGAAATAATTGGATAGCATAACGAAGAAAGTCCACACCAACTGTGCCATCAAATAATTTTAAAAAAAATTATAATAATAATTAACTGTTCTGCACATTCAAAAAAAAACAAACATTCAATAAAAATAATCCACAAGCCTTTCATGATTGTGTCATCTTGAAGTAGTAAAAATTCAATATACATTTTATTCACGTTCAAACATAAAACATATCGGATTAATTGGGATATAGTAGGTATTTTTTAGAATTGAAAAAATTTAATATTGTGAGAAATGTTATTAATTAGTTACTTTGTGATGTTATTGTGATGTTATAATACAGCGCAAATGTAAGTGAAATATTAAAATATATTAAATCCAGAAATAAATTTTTAAAAAATGAACGGATGTAAAATACAGTTATATAGAATTATAATATGATAGTTACTTTTTTTATTAAAACCTGTAGAATAGCACTTAAACTAAAATAGAATTACTTTATGTATTTTTATTGTAATCGCATTTATATTTTTAGATGAATAGTCGTAATAAATTTTTAATTACATTTTATTCATCGTTACTACTTATTTGTTTGAAAAAATATTAGTACTAAAATTTAAAATTATTAACTGCTTTATTAGTTGTTACTCTTTTTAATGAGAAATAGAGAAAATTTAAAACAATTTTTTAAAAACAATAAGTTGACGCATAATACAGAAACAACCGGTAAAAAATATCATAGTTATAAATATTTTAAAAACGTGAAAACATAGTAAATTAAATGTGATTAGTAAGATAAAAAAAAAAATTCAATTAAATATTTGTTTATGATACAAATTTTATATTAGACTTTTTTATCCTCAAATTCAATAGCTTTCCTAATATTTATTACAGTACGATAATGTAAGTAATTTTAATATGTTAGGTTTGTTTGTTCTTTATAAAAAAACAATTAAAATTATTAATAACATTTTAATTCGTCGTATGTGGTGTAAAATTGTTTATATAACGAACATCTTCATAATAAACTTCAAGTCATCCACGCACCGTGTTTAAAAACAGGTGGAATACAACAAACATTACTGATGTGCCATGACTGTTCAATCTACAATGGTTCAATCTGCTATAATCTAAACCTTTTTTAATGGCTGATTTTCAATATGCATAAATCCTGAAGTATAATATTTAAAACATTTGGCTAGTGAAGTGAGTCGGAACTTGTTATATGTTAGTACGACTGAAATGCTTTTTACTACTTATGAAATTACTGATAATCTCATCACGTAGGGATATATTTTAAAAAATATTATTAAAATTTTATACAAATGAAATATTGTTTCCATTTCTGATTTATCCCAATAATTTTTATAAATTTTTACGCTCGATAAAGATTCCAGCTTGCTGCTACTCTTGTAATATAAATAGTAATAACGAAATTATTAGTGTAATATATTACTTTGTATTAGTTTACAAAGAAATATTTCTGACACTGGCCAATCCATATTTGTCCATTTCTGTCTACTTAATTTTAATTTTAAGGGAAAGATTTAATGTAAAATTTAGAGATTTTGCATTCTAATACAAGTAATTGATGCATTCAAAAAAAACAATAATAATTTAAAAATTATTTGCGTTTTTAAGAATTAAAAAAGATCCTATATTTTATTAAAATATTTTGTAAGTGGTAAAAAAAACAAAGACATTAACCTCAAATTTAAAAATACATGGTATCGTTCTGTTATTTATAATTTCCTAAATAATGGAGCAGAAACATGAAAGATTTTTGGTCCGTTGTAATTTCTATATGATTAGATAAAAATCTTGAAAGTTTAATATTGTTTGTAACAAGATCTTGCAATTTTATTATAATAAATCATGAAATTCCATCAATTACAGTAACAAAGAAATTCAATGTAATTAGAATATTTCATGGCAAAAACTCTATTTTAAACTGAAATTTGGTTCATCAAAATTTTATTTTATTTCCAACAAAATCGCTATTTTATGACGTACTATCATCCCCCATCACGGCTCTGCTCGCACTAGGAAAGTTTGACTAAAATTTCCCGTAAAGTCGAATGTTAGCTAGCCTTCCAACAATTTATCGCACGATTTAAAGTCTCTGAGAGAACAAGTCATGTGGTCGATTGCTTCAACATGAGCTCGATTAATCGTGATTCATTCATTCCATACAATAAGTTTTGTATCTTGGGAAGTTTTACCAAAAGGACCATTTTATCGTTTAGAGCAAACTGACACTTGTCCACATGATACATTTAACAGGAATTTTAAAATTCAATGAGCAGTCCTATCGCCAGCAAGATTGTGATAGTAAAGCCTGACGATGCTACACTGAGATCTATGCACGCTGACAATCGAACATAAGCGAGAAGTAGATTAATCAAACAGGATTTCCCAGTGCCTCCAGGAGAATCTAAAAAAAAAATTCTGTCGCTAAGGATATTGTGAGTATTGGAACCATAACCTAGGCGCGAATCTGGTACTAATTTAGATACGTTAATATTTATGTACTCTTGAAGTTCATTGATAATAAAAGAATTTCGGAACATTGTATTATAGAGATTTTCATTATGGTTGTTCATTACAAATTGGTGTTGGTAAACCGAAATCACAAAAAGGCTTTTCACTACCTTTTTACAACCTTCTGTTAAATTTCAATCTCTATTGAAACTATCTCTATTGAAAAATATCTTGGGGGCAGCTCGCCATAGGAAAGGAGCATGAGAAATAGCGGCTCGCCATTTAGCGGCCCGAATGAGAAGTGCAGCATCGTAACGGATTATTTATTATTTAAATTTTTTAAATAATGTTTCATCTTAATATAACGCATGTCACTCAGGATTACATAATGAAGCTACTGTTAAAATTTGGTAACTATTAGTTTAGCGGTTCTTGATATTTTTCCTAATATACAAAGAAAGTTTCCTCCTTGTGTACTAGAGAGATTAAATTCAATAAATAATTTTATTTTAGAAAATTAACACAAATCACAACCAATTATTAAATGAAACGACCTGTCATTAATTAAAATCATTAAATGTCACTATTTAAGATGCTACTTTTAAAATATATTTACTTAAAATATAAATAATACAAATTTCCAAATTTGCATAACAAACGTGTTTAGCTAATAACAACTGGATATTATGAAAAAATATTTCTTACATCAAAAAAAAATTAACATACAATCGCAAACTTTTGCAAAAACGTTAAAGAAGGAGATTTAAATTTTACCATTTCTCTTTTTTTCTGTTTAGCCTCCTGAATTATCGTAAGATATTACTTCAGAGAATGAATGAGGGATGATATGTATGAATGTGAATGATGTTTAGTCTGGTACAATCTCAGGCCAACCACTCCACAATTAATCACAAAAGTGTGGTTAATTGAAACCCAACCACAAAAGAACCGCCGGTGTTCACGATCTAGTATTCAAATCCGTATAAAAGTAACCTTTACTAGGATTCAACCTTAGAACCCTCGACTTCAAAATCACCTGATTTGCGATATCGCGTTAACCACTATACTAGTCTGGTGGACTAAATTTTACAATCTAGATCTAATAAAATAAACTATAAAAGGATAAATAAGATTTATTTATCAATATAAGACACATTACAATATTTTTTTTATTTATAAAAAAAAGACAAAACAATAAATACATTTTCAAAATTTCACATATTAATACACATGTTCGGGTACTAAATTGCACACAAACTTACAGAAATTAATATTGGAACATTCTAATGCTGTTGCTCATAATTTCGTTTTGTACTCCACAAAAATCTCTCTTGGTATCGTTTTTTCTTCTCTATTTCTTTCGTATAATTCTATTCAATTTTTGTTAACTGTACTAAATATAATCAAAAAGCTGATACGTTAGATTTATTTACATTCAAATATTTTAGTTCTGTCTACTCTAATTATAAATGTAAATGGTGATCTTATATCGACTGTTGCCTAATACAAACAGAAACAATATTACAGTGAATATAGGTAAATTAAAGTGTATAACTGTTGAATTTTACAAATTAATAATAAATTTAATGTTTACTTTAATGTTAAACTTATTGAATGGTAAATAATTTTTAATGATATTATATGACAAGAAATATTAATTT